>JAVFBW010134229.1:0-13482 GCA_034783835.1 Mopalia ciliata
ATTCAGAAGTTGTACATCCATAACAGTCGTCATGTCTTACTAATTCACCAGCTTCTAAATGCCACTCAAACAAGAGACTTATATATAGCTTTCCAAAGATGCATACAAAGGCCAGTCGAAAGTCATTGTTGCATTCTCACGGTACGACTTCTAGCTTTCCAAAGATTCACACAAGGATCAGTCGGAAATCATTGTTGCATTCTCACGGTACGACTTATAACTTTCCATAGATGCACACAAGGGTCAGTGGGAAGTCATTGTTGCATTCTCACGGTACGACTTATAGCTTTCCAAAGATGCACACAAAGGCCAGTCGGAAGTCATTGTTGCATTCTCACGGTACGACTTATAGCTTTCCAAAGATGCACAAAAAGGTCATTCGGAAGCCATTGTTGCATTCTCACGGTACGACTTGTAGTAAAGATATTAGGGGATTCCCCGCATTTGTGTACTTTTGATTGGTCTTATGTGTCTGACGTTTTCTCGACCATTCAAAATGCCACAGCATGGGAAATTCCATCAAGTATACCTGAAAATCCATTAATGATAATGCACCAAACTATTCGATCGGTAATATTGAGGTTAGACTTTAATGCATTGTATCTACTCATCGCTAGGAGGTACTTTTATGTTTGGTTGAATGGCTATTAATAGTGAGTTGGGTGGGTGTGTTGAATCGGTTCTTGTGGAAATCAAAATACCCAGTCCTATTTAGTTTTCACTCTTTACCTTCAAACTAGACAGGTGGAATACTACTCAACAAACTACCTATAATCCAGCGGATCGTTAATCATATGTAACAAATATTTGCCTTCGGAATTCTAATCACAAGCTCAAAGAAATGGTCTGGTCACGATGGTGGTTGTTATTGATTCTACCGGAAACTCTATCAAAGGAGACCTAATAAGACATCATACATAAAATACATTACATTTAATTAGCGCCGCATTCAGTTCCGATCAAGGACACTATTTCATCGAACATTGCAAATGATCTAAACTATCATCAATATAATTGTACTAGCTATTGTAATTGGTTTGTTTTCAAGGACTCGATATAATAGCGGTCTATAAATAACAAATATAACTAAAAACAGATGGTTAATTAATGGTTTTTCAAAACAAATATTGATTCTGTCAATGTTTGATTTATTTTTTACCCTTCAGCACATGTCAATATTGGCTTTGGATTATTTCTTTCAGCAATATTTAATCATTAATATCCTGTTGTTAAGTTAATCTGTTTCCGTAGCCTAGGCCAACAAAACAGTTGAATGACGTTTACTTTACCATCCATATAAACACCAATCAATACCTGATATTTATTCGTTTAATCCCGGTCTTTCTTCACTTATATGATAGCTGTGCCTGCAGTTGTTCTCCTAGCACGCGGAATCCGGATCCTAGGTGCAAATAATTCTGGCCATGTATTTTTAACAAACACAGATAGATTTTAGGTTGGTAGCATTTAGACTTACTTAATTACATTACAGGACAAATACAGGGCATTCACTGGATAATACAACCATATCTGCTTCCAGTTCTTCTTTTGGCCTGTGATTCACCGGATTGATTGAGTCCGTCTGTCGACTACCGGGTATATGAGCGAGACGCACGCTGTGGCTCCGGAAATCGCGAAAGTGTTTTTTACGAGGTTTTCTCCCGGTTTCCCACCGTAATAAGACAAGGTACAGTATGAAGTGAACGATCTGTCTTCATATAAGTGAAATACCTTTGAGTACGACGTTAAACCCCTATCAAACAAACAATGAAAGCCAGTTCCTCTTTAACTCACAAAGCACCAGAGGACAGGGATGACATGAGTAATAATGGCGCAGCAAGCGATAAGAACACAAACATAGTTTAAGTCAATAGCATGGTGGAACAGTAATAAAAACCGGTGGAACAAACAACAGCGATGTATCAGAGTTATTGACAACATCAAAACGTTTGCAAATATCCAAGCAAATCCGAAAACGAACTAGAACATGTAAACCCTAGTAATGCGATACATCGGTTTTGTTTTTATTTGGGTTTGGCTTAAACGTCGTATTGAATGACGATTTTTTGCTTTTTGCTGCAGGTAGATTGAAGGGAGTTTCCTGTTGCCATCAGGGGCCACCCCGTCTTTGTCCTCTTTGTTGCCAATGGTTTCGAGGTTAGTGTCCTCATCTGATTGGGCTGGCACGTCGTTATGTAAGTGAAATAATCTTAAGTACAGCCTTTCAAACAAACAAGTTTTGTTTGGTAATGGGTAGAAAAGCGGAAGGAAATTTCGTTAAATTCACCCAACTATCTCCATTTCATACCAGACATCAAGAAGCTGGCTCGTAAAAGTTTAAAGCTAGTCATAATATTCGAGAGAGTCAATCGTTCCAAATTAGAAACGACTGACCAACGACTATGTCACGAGAGTTGGAACTAAAATAATGTGTTAAATTAGTGTAACAACAATAGGTACATTTTACGCATTTGTAATATATTATGGAAAGAGAATGTAGTTGGAGCAAAATTCCTGCTTGTTAGAAAATCATAATCATAATATAGAGCATACTATTCCACTCTAACTTTAAAGATCCTATCAACAATAAACACAGGAATGGTATCGGCGAACAGGCCACCTACAGCCGTATATTCACGCCTCACCCGCTTCACACTTGTAAATGCACGTATTACATGGTAGTCGGGCTTAATAAATTCAGTTTATCAAAATGGTAAGATAAAAAGTGATGAATTATTATCCTAAATAAAAGCTAGAATAAAATAACTGTATGAGTGAGTTAGTCACACGATGTGGCTCCGGAAGTCGAAATATTGGTTTCCACCCGGTTTTCCACCGTGTTTAAGAAAGGAACAATGTGAAATGGACACCACAAATCAAATAAACAAATATGTATGCATCAACGGACTTCATTTAAAACGAGTTTATTTGTTTCATCCGTTAACCGATCGTTACCATAACGCCACCTTTCTATGCATAACAGGATTTTTTAATTCCTAATTCGGTCCCGTTTTGTGCTAGTTGTACTTGAAACCGAATTGAAACAAGTAAATTGCGTTCTTGGGAGTAAAACAAAACTCACATGTGGGAGTTCCTGAAATGAATCTTTTATACACGTCAGCTTTAAGCATATGCGATTACGTATCTTATAGACTTCAATAGAGATACAGTCAATAGAGATACGACGTACGGCTACGACACATTTGGAAGAAGTGCTGTCCCTGCATAAAAAATTTATTAATCTGTGTGACCCCTAACTCACCAAAAATCATTATGTCCTGTTCGTTGGACATTAACCGAGGGACGGTTTCTAACTGAGAGAGTGAGCCATTTCCCGAAAAATTTCGTTCCCAAATCGAGAAAACAGTTCAAATCGAACAAAAAAGGGTAGGATACACTGCTAAGAATGGACGTCAAATGGTCGTTTCGCGGGTCGATCTAATCCACAATTGTTTCAACGTAGAAGTCGGAATTTTGTAAATCAAAGTATTAAAGGCCATACAGATTTTATATATTGGAAGATAAAGTGCAGACTCATGGCAGCGTTCGTTTATTTCTATAGGTTAGGAAGACACAAGTAGCGTTGCTACTTTCAGCATTAAACATCCGATCTGTCTTTGACAAGTTAAACTCTTGAACAGGTCTAAATGGAATAACTTACAAAAGTTAATATTATATATATAAACGACCAAGAAAACCACTGACATACTTGCTATAATTGTAAACAGTGTTGATCTGATATTATCACACAGTGCTGGAACCTTAAAAACTAGTTTAGTTTAGTTGTTCAGCCAATTGGGTTATTCGCCAATTTTCACTTCAAGTCGACAAAACTAACCGCTAGAACAGAAGAGACTCAACTACGAGTTACATTTATCTTGAGCTAAACAAATGGTAAATATTTTCTGAATTATTTTTTATAGTATGGGCGGTATTTTATAACCTTCGTATAGTGTCGTTCATCGTAATAAAACTTACCTTCATGTACATGTAGATATACACTTCTCTGTGTAGAATTCTCCACAATAAAATAAGACAAATTTATTAAAGTGTATAACTTTATATACTATTGGCAATTATTTTTGTTGTGTGGGAAAAGTAGTTCAGATTGAGACAATTGAGACGTCATGGAGGCACTTCAGGTGACAAAAAAGTAATTGTATCTTTAAGCTAATCTCTGGATTTTCAGTGTTTTACCACGAAATACGTTGACGTATAATTATTATTAATAACAGTCGAATCAAATGAGTGTTAATTATAATGTGTATGTAAACTTTGCTTTTTCTGATTAAACACCACACATACCAACTGCTACAAATAACCGGAAGGTGAAACACCGGAAGCGTATCTCAGAACAACGGAAATGACACTCGCTTCACAGCCTTGACGATCCTGCGTGGGTTGCCTTGGTTATGTGAGACAACAATATAGCGGTTAACCATGATGCACCGTGTAATACACTTCTACATTTAATATGCTGATATTTATTTAACACGTACAGTATCGACATGGTCACCAACGATGCGGTATACATCCTTGTCAATAAATAATGAAAGGCAGAATGTTATCTCTAACTATGAACGACAATTGTTTTATGTGTAATCATTTATTCATTGGATTGACCAGTTATCAAATAGATCAACAAAATAATTTAAAAAAATATTGACACTTTGGCCCAGAGACTTTCCTTATAATGAAATGCACCGGGGCAAAGCCTTATCCTACGAACAGCCCGCCCACAGAAAGTTATAGTGTTTGTAAAGATGCATGGTATTAAACATAGCTTTGTAACTAAGATAACACTTTGTGGGTTTCTTTATTTGTATATACTTTTTTTATTAACCAAAGCTATTAAAATGCTATGTTCAAATATATGTGAGTATATACGTTATAAAGGCGTAAATCATTCTGATATTATATTGACATATTTAATTTATTGCTAAGGTTTACTGATTATTGTGTGTCAACCGTAACATGGTTTATCACCATTTTAAACAATATGTATGAGCTCATAAGCATACAATACATTTGACTTGCATTGAAAAAGTGGAATACCGTCAACATTTCGGGCCCACGGTCATCGCTTACTGGTAGCGTGTGCGCTTACTAATCCTTCTTCGGTTCACGGAATAGAATGTGTCTGTCGACTATCAGATATATGAGCGAGTCACACGATGTGGCTCCGGCAATCGCGAATGTGTTTTTTACGAGATTTCCTCTCGGTTTTCCACCGTAATTAAGCAAATTGCAGTATGGAGGGAATAATCAGAAATCATGTCAGAAAAATACCCTTAAGAACGACCTTAAACCCAAAGAAAACAATCAAACTAACAAAAAGAACATTAAACCTACCTTGGCTTCTTTAATTTTTGGGATCCTTAATACATAGCCTGATGAGAGCCCAATGATAGAAATTTAAAATCCGCTCTGGTTCCAGCAGTTATACCATCAGGAATTGACAACATCTGAAACCAATTTTCTACACCTTTGAAAATAGTGTTTCTAATAATTTCGCCTGGGCTTATTAAAAACGTCAGAAAACCACATGTGCTGATGTCGTGGTTAAATACTTGAATACACCCGATAAATCGCATGTGTTCAATTGTTATTGTCACCTTCCACCGCATATGCAGTTGGTATCAATGCGTTGAGTGGAAACAACAGATTTCCAGTTAAATTTCACACTCCTACTCTTAATCTATGGGAATAGGCGCCATTGATCCTGGACTCGTGCTGTGAGGTCGTTTGGACACAATATCAGAAAGATGATCAATCGGTCATCTGAATAAGCCCCAACACTATAGAGTCATAAAATCGATAAAGTCAGAGATTGAACAAGTACTAAAGACATAGTGGGGGTGCCCACGCGTTCTTATAATGGACAAATTCTAGGCGTGTCTCACGACGGTATAGTGCTATAGTTGGAAATCATGTCTCGTTGTAAATGTAAATTATAGCAAAATAACCACAGCAGAGTCGGTGTGGAATGTCAATGAAATACAAACACCAGACACGAAAAATGTTTGAATGAATTATCAGTGTTTTCCTCACCCAAAGAATGGATTGTGTTTGTGACGTATAGATGGTCAAAAGTGTCCACCATACAGTGTATATTTTGATAGCATTAATTAATGTGTCTAGCAAAAAAGCTAATTTTACTAAACTAATGCGAAGCAGTTTTCTGTTCTACAAGGATAAAATTATTGACAACAAATATGGCGCTTTCTTTTATCGTCGATTGGACTCGTAAACACAAGAAAATAATTGTAATAAAATTGTTTTCATGTCTGTCAGTGTATTAACATATTTCTGTCCTATTGGCAAAATATAATAATAATACATGTGCGTAAATATTTGGCAAAGTCAAAACCTTTGTAATTAAAGATTTTGATTTATCTGTAAAATCAGACAGTAAATAATGAAATGTCTCGTTTCCGTGATTGTTATCCATAACAAATTTAGACCAGCTTATAATTACCATCCATCTTCTGTTTAGTGCAGATGAACATTTTACTCTGTGATACTATGTAGGTATCAACAAAGCTACGATATCCTTCGTCCGTTATAAAAGCCCGACCTAATGGGCGATTATGGTATTTGATATTGTTTATTAAGTCACCCAAGGCAAATATGTATAATGATGGCTGAACAGGATACTAAGCAACCCGAGATTGCTTATTGATATACCGGAAACGTTTATCAATGTTGCAGGCCGCAGCCATGGGCACTAAACAGCCCGTTATGATGATGTTTAAATTGCAGATTTAGGGTAGCGCTACCTTCCGTCAATATAAGCCCATGGTGGAAGATCGTAATCGATCAGACGCTATCTCTGGCTCTCAATATAGTCATCTGAATTCTTTTGAATACCATAAACAAAATAATGTACTGTTATTTTTTTCCTCGCGTTTAAGTAAAGTTTTATTTGAGTTTCTAGCTAGAGTTGACTTATTAAAGTCTCCCATTGCAAAAACACCAAAGCGTCAAAAAATAAATATAATACATGTAGGTAGGTAAAATCTTGCCATTGAGTTAAGTTAATCTAAAAAGAAATCGGAGAAAATCAGAAATGTTTTTTGAGGCTGGGAAATCAGCAGCTCAATTTACATCCTCCATCCTGGGGCTATGTTGACGAAATGTATGGCTAAGAGAAAACAATTAGCCCTATATATTGACCTAGGATTATGTCCGCGTTCTGTATACAAATCTTAAGCTTCCTTCCATGCACATACATGTACATATAGATCAATTTTGTCAAGATTATTTGAGTATTCTAACTTACGAAAAAAATTGTTTGTTGTTTGCTTGTTCGATTGGGGTTTTACGCGGTTGGCTTATTCTTGATATTGTTTTGCCCCTATGACAGCGGTTGCGCCCATTGGGAAAATGAAAGCACTTCCAACGTCGCTGGCAACAAAAACTGACAAGACAGGAAGATAACAAGTAGTTATACAAAGACGCTACTTAGCTGTGGGGAGCTCTGCGTTTGTAACGTACTGCTGGACGATTAATGCGAAGATCAATGGGCATATCTTGTTTCTTACCAGTCTTGGGTACACCTACACCTATTACTGTGTAGTCAAATCCGTCGAACAAGTTACCATCGATTTGTCAATAGATTCACATCATTACATCGATTCTGGTCATTCATCCACAACTAAAAAAACATAAATCAGTAAACACGAATTTCTCCATGAAAGCAACACGAAAAAAACAAAGTTACTGGTGAGTTTGCCTCATTCTCTTTTAATGCTTTCAATATATGTCACACGTTAGAATTTGTATTTAGTCCCATGTGCTGCCTATCGATACCTTACGTCTTTGTTTTGTTTTAAAACAATACGATTAGAAGAAAAAAAAACATTCCGAGTCAAAAATTCATTCCAGTGTACCTCTTACTAGTCTAATTCCCAGAGCATGCCTTTATCCGCATTAGAAACGCATACGGAAGGAGATAATGGTCACACGGATTCAGGATTTGATCTGATTTCTGTTAACCTATTAGGTTTGTGGTGAAATGAAGAGGGTTCCGAAGTCTAATGCACAAACCAGAGTACATTCTTCGAAACATATGGCTCCAATAAAGCCATTTAAACTTCTTCATGCAGTCATGGCTCTGGTGTTCTGTATTGACCCTTGCACGCAAGTGTTCCAAGCATTTCTCTTTTTCTTGTCGCATCAAAGATCCGTTTTTATCGGAGTGGTTCCTTATAAAACCATCTTTTTTTTTCCAAAGAACCATAAAAGAACCAGTATCTCTAAGAGAGTATACACAGCGTGGCCCTCACGTGACATTAAAAGTGTTGATATGAGCAGGGAAGGTTTTTGTAGAAATCACAAATCTATTATAATGCACATATACATTTTGCGCTTTGTAAATATTTATTTAGTCATTATTTAATCTTAGAATAGAACAAATGAGTACGGTTTATTACAAATAACGTTATCAAAATAGGTTCGCGTGTTTTCTCAATGGCTCGCAACGTGGTAGTACCAGCCTATACAATCAGAAATGTAAGACACGGACCTTCCCAAAAGTACGAAACATGGGGGGGTTGAAGTACCTCTTAAGACGCCTTTTGCGTGTCGCGGACCATTATTAACAAACCGTATGCTTCGGCTTTCAAATGTGCCACGCCCCATTGGGTAAACATCAGGACCATCTAGGTTTTATGTATACACACTGCATCCATAAGAGGATTAAAAGTCGGCTCTTCAAAAAGTATGGTCGCAGCACGGACACACTAGATAATTGCTTCGCTTGAGTTGTAACTCTCAAATGGACCGAATAGTAGAAGTAAACCATTAATACCGGATGCTTAATTTTATTGGTATTCACAGAAATGTTTCAACAGACAATTAATCTATGAAATAGGATGCGTCACTAAGATTACATCAGACAGCGATCGGGTATCATAGACTCGGATTGTAGGTCCGCAGTTGACGTTGGGGCTATAACAATATTGCATACTAATTTATAATGTCATGTACAAATAGTATAACTAAAAGCAGCTATATAGCCTCTGATAAAAGAATGCCCGTTTATCGGGGATTGCCAGAACATGGTCTACTATAAAGCATCCAATAAATATCCTCTGTTAGCCGTTTCTATAGTCTTCACCCAGTCTTGGATTATAGTTCATGGGAAAGAACAACTAGTTAAACGCCGCAAATAGCGTGAACTCGTGTATTTTTTTTATCAATAAAGAATATTACACGAATACAAGTTCGGTGTATACTCATTAGGTACATATTAGAAATAACGGTTATTTGATCGTTCTTTACAAAATAAGATGGTAGCGGTTCTTTGGTATAAGCAAAATGAGAGAAATACTTGAAACGGTTAATGTGAGGGTTTTATAAGACCCATAAAAGGTTCCACCAGATCTATGGATGAAGAAAATCAAAGGTTTCCATTAGGGCCATTTAATTTTAAGAGTGTTTTTAGTGGGTATAAAGCAAAGACCCGAAAACAATCAACAGTCTGTCAACCTGCCCAACAAATATTTGCCTTCAAATTTCGTGCATTTGAGAGCTGAACGTTCTCACAAAAGAATTGCACATCGTGAATATTCGTTGAGCACGTAGAGTAAATAAATCAAACAAAGTTTGTGGTTCCGCATAGACCTTTGTGCAGAAGTGGTGTTTTATGTTTTTATCAATTTGAATATTTGCTTGCCTTTATCGGAAATCGAACCCTGGACATTTGGCTGGCAGAGCCAACACTGTACTAACCAAAACACGGCCATTGACGTATTTCCCAGACACCAATTATTATAATTCCTACAATACTGGAAATTACCTGAAAGGGACAAGTTTGGCAGCGGGTTTCAATGGTGAGTTGTCATGTGTGACTTACACACAGCTCGAGAGGGACAATATTGATGTCGTTGACCGAAGAAAGGCAGCCATAAAGCATATTAAGATGTTCTGTTCAAATGAAACGTTTAATTTATTAAATTGTAGAATCACACATACTAATGAACAGTAAATGACACTAGTGAATGACTGGAACCAAATGTGTTTATCCCAATGTCTACCAGAGTTATGCACCACTGTGCAGTCTTTTTTCTGGCTCGACGTGTACTGATTAGACCCCAAACTCAACCACGTGACCACTTGGACTGCGTTCCCACCAAAGACATTGTATCGAATCATCTAGCGAAGCAATCTTTGAACCAAATAGCACAACCCATGCCATTCTTGTATACATAGCTGTTGAAAAACACTATTTTTATAACTAAATGCAATACAATGTCTTAGAAAGGCTTGTACATATAAAAAAAAATAATGATTCAATAATTTAAAAATTACAATTTATGTACTGAAAATGTTAAATACAGAAATAATGTCAATTATCCAGTAGATGCGAAGAGTGTGGACAGAATGTAAATACCGAGCTTTCTTGGCCAGATTGCGATCATGCGTGAAAAGTTGGTCCTTTCGGATTTAATACAGCAACAAATTTAGCTATAATAATTCAATTCGTGCAGGAATGAATTTATTAACACAATCAGTTCTGTGTACTACGTCCTGTCATTTTGCCGCATCCTTTCTTTTTTTGTTTTTTTGTCCAGGGTGGTTCCATTCACCCGTTGGGCTGGCACGCCGTTATATGAATGAATAAATCGTAAATACAGAAAACAAACCAATAGATTGAACTGCGAAATAGCAATGTTCTGGGTGTTTTATCTGACAGATTCCCACCAGTCTGGTTATGAAAACAAATCTGTACCTGTCGCGTGTGAATATCCCTTCCAGGCACTAGTGTTTAATTAAGGTGGTAAATAAAATGTTGGCAATTAACAGCTATATGTCAGGTGTGTCTAATAATGACACCTGCGCTAACCCGCTATACTCTCATTTGTTTGACTAATACCAAACTGGAAGCGCACCTGTCAGACAGATTACTATAATCTAATCTATAAACCAATGGACCAGTGCATAGAAAGGGGAACTTTGTTATCTCGAAACTTTGTTAGATATGATGATGTATTTCGCGACATAAAAATAACATCATTGGCGTATCGAGTGATTTACTGTACAGTACCGTACAGTAAACCGCCACTCATAGCACAGCAAAAGGACGCTTTCACAATATTTCCTCGCAACTCGCAAGAGGTGGTTTGATCACCACATGCAAGTCACTCTCACAATATCCCCACAAGACATAAGGTACCCGCCTCGCAAACGTAGGACATAGACAATCTTGCAAGATTTAGACTGAACATAAAATGCAACTTTCGGTGGCTATTAAAATACCACCACAAAATAGGTCCGTTTTGTTCGCGTAGCGAATGGAAAATCTCGCAAGAAGACATAAACAATAGGTAGCTTTTAATATATCTCCACGGGATCTCTGATATCCTTCTTGTTAACGTAGAGCATAGACAATCTCACCAGAATTAGACTGATCATTACATGCAACATTAGGTGACCATTCAAGTATCACCACAAGACATCATTTGTCCCTTTGGCTCGCATAGCGGAAAGAGAATCTCGCGATAATTAGTCTGATCGTCGCATAAACAATAGATAGCTTTCATTATCTCCATAGGATACCAGAGATCCGTCTTTTTTTATGTAGCACATAGATAAACTCGCGAGAATAAGATTGTGGTAAAACTTTTCAAATGAAAGGATATCTCTAAAACGGTAATATCCAAACACATGCGATGCCCTTATTTTTCGGAAGGATATAATTTTTTCAAATAGAAACAGCTCAAAATTTAAGTAATCAATGATTTGACCAGGGAAAATTATTTAAAAATACTTCGTAACATTAACGTTTTCGTAGCAGTTTGCTTTCGACGTTGTATGAAGAGTTGTAAAAAAATAACGCTAGTCAATTCACATCAGAACAAATAATTGAAGAAAATAATTTAAAAAAAAAACAACGTATTCACATTCACTTAAATGTAGCCTTCAGTGATTGCAGCTATTAATCTCTTCTCGTATATATTGTATCTACTTTGGTTCTATACAACGATAACATTTAACATCGATTGACGTTAGTTGGGCTTACAAGAACACTCATAAATGTGTTAGCTTAACGGGCAATACCACTGATTTTCGACCTGAACTTCTTATTTCATATTTTCAAAGATAACCATCTGTATTGCACTTGCGATCGAATAAGTTAGTTAATTTGAAAAGTGGAACTGACGTTATTGTTCGAAAACATGTTAGTTATATCGTCTAGTTGCGGTCTCCCTATTGCATGTACTGGTGGATGCTTTCAAGTAAAACCGAAAGTGAGGATTCTGTCCCTAAGCGAAACAACCACAAAAACCGGAATTTTTAAAACGGCATGCCAACTAAAAACATGCTATTTTGATATGTATACAGCAGATTATCATTTGTCTTGTATGACCAAGCTTGAGTATACATCGTGTTGTTACAGATGACTTCCACTGCATCCATAAGCAAACGGACACATTGGTGACCCACCGAGTTTTCGAACAACGCGCTGGTCGCACCTGTAAAATTAACGAATTAAAGACTATGCTTACTCATATGCAAGTGCAATACAGTACAATACAGATGTTTGTCTTTGAAATGTGCAATAAAAATAATAAGTTCAGGTGGAAAAGCACTGGTCTTTCCGTTTAGGCGATCGTTTAATTGTCGAGTGTAGTCTTCCCACTAATTCTTTCTTACAAACACTTCTGACAACAAATATTTTATATGTAACTTTACAGTTCAAAACCATGACACCTACCTTATCACTGCTGTTGTCGGGCAATTATTATTTCCCAGTGCATATATCAATAATTCATGCTACATCGTTTTGCAACCATACCCAGCAGGACTCCCAACAAAGGCGCCAGTTTGATGGGAGATTGGGCGTCCGAAAGACACATATATCTCTGACAGGTGGCGATCGGAAATAATGCTAATAAACGGACGCAGTGGTACTATTCAGGGACCAAATAGGGAGCATGCAGACTTATTTACGAAATAACAATAGAAATATGATCAGAAGAGGTAGGCATTGTTAGACTCTATATAGGATATCGTTAGCTGTTGCTTATTTATTTAAGTTATTGGCTTATTTGTAGAAGTGAATTGCGGTCGGAGACATCCATAGACGCTGTAATCGGCTAGATCTCGCGGCATTGTCGCTTCTGTGAAATTGTCACTACACTCAGCCGTGATATATTAATAATAATAATACTAATAATTCTTTATTTCAGACACAAAAGATCCATAAAAATACAACATAAAAATAGAGAATTAAATACACAGAACGTCCATCAATGGTTCACTGTGTTGCCTATATAATTATCAATACAATAATTGAGTCCACTTCTTGGAGAGATTGGAATAGAATTGAACATCCGAATTACACAGAGCGAGTATCAATGAATTAGTGCTCGAGTAAATCCTCTTGCGGAACGAAAATACTGCTTTACGAATAAGTTCACTAAAAGACGGAATGTGGTTCATGACAAACATAGCACTAGCACTACAGCTACGACT
>JAVFBW010134251.1:0-13477 GCA_034783835.1 Mopalia ciliata
CTTTCACTCACTCTTACACACATCTCAACATTATTTATATAAAAATTATCTGTAATGAAGTAATAAAATTGAGTCTGCCCGATGACTATCCCGTACATGTATATGAGTGAGTCACCCGATGGGGCTCCAGCATTTGTGGGGGTGATTTTTACAAGGTTGTCCACCATAATTAGGCAAGGAACAGTGTGAAATGGACACCGTATCATCTTAAAAGATAAATATCCTTGATTGTGAGGTGATACCCTATTCAATCAATCAATCAATCAATCAATCAATCAATCAATCAATCAATCAATCAATCAAACAATGATGAGACAGATCTTTGCATTTACACTACTGCTCACAAAATTCACATGTAAACTATACTTGTTTTCAATAAATTAACCTTCATTAGAATATCGCCAAATTCTTTTGTGGCGTCTGGCAGTGGGAGAATATCATACATTCTCCTATTTTGAGGTAGAATCTGAACCTAATGTACATTTATTTGACCTTTAACCTAACAGATAACGATCCATCGGATGAACCTTCTGACTTTTCGAAAAGACGAACGTTAAAGCCCCGGAGTTTAATATCACTTTTGGATCACAAGACGGTGTACCCACGGTCATCTTCACCAGTTAACTAGGATCAACACCTTGGATCAGAAATTGCCAGTATTAGGGTCGATGCCAGAAATGGAGAGGAATTTACAAGTGAAGGATGGAGTGGAATTGACCATGAGAGTTAGTCTTTGTTAATAATCAGACCTCCGTTTGTTTGAAGAGTAGCAATGCTGTTCGTACTTTATAGCACTGGAGGAAAATTAACTTTCCAACATTATTGTGTCAAGTATTGCTGGAATACACACGCTATCTTATAAGTGAAAATACCCTAAAGCATGGCGTAAAACCCCAATCAATTTATTACTAATTGGAATCCTCTTAAAATGAAGAATACTAGATATGGATAACCTGACACGTCACATGGCAGCCTCTGAATATGTCGTGAAAAATACCAATCAATCCATCAATTACTGTTACATTATTGTTATCCTTCTATTGGTCCCGCAGGCGATTGGAGGGAGCTTCATGTTGCCCTGGAGCTCTCAGAGCTAAAGGGGAACAGGAAGCCGATCTGTTTGTGGCATCTGTATTGCATCCGTATTGCGTCCTGTTGTTGTCATCCTGTATTTGTCCCGTCCTGTCTTTGTTTGTTGCCAGTGGCGTTGACGGTGGTTTCCTTCACCCATTGGGCTGGCATGTCGTCATATAAGTGAAATACTCTTGAGTAGGATGTTAAACCCCAATCAAAAAAACAATCTATTGATCCCAGTCATTGCCTGGATAGTATAAGTAAAACAAATATTCGATAACCAAATACAAACAAACATAATGGAAGTCATCGGCTCATGGATTGCTCTATGACACTGCTGTTTTATTAGTTATGGAAAATCACATCATTTATAGGTTTTAAGGCGTTTTCTTGAAACATTCATTATTCACATAATTCTTTAGCAAAAAGTTAGTGTTTACCATTCAGTGTGTACTCTTCGCCTGGCTGTAGTTTATTATGCAAACCTTGGATCTATTTGACCCTCTGGCTGAGGGCAGTTTGTTTGAAGGGTAGCAATGCTGTCTTAGCTAATCGCTAGAGGAAACTTTCAAACATTATGGAAACACTTCACATCTAGGTTATGTTTGTGTTATTTATTGTTCGAAATACCCTTAACGTGGCATAAAACACCAATGGATGAAACAATTAATCAATGTGTCCACTTGTGATATTATTACACCCTTGCAAAGGTCACTTGAAATCCTACGTCTAGTGAAAAATATAAAATAAAAAAAAATTTAAATTTATTATGATTTTTTTTATAAAGCCCTTTACAATATCGATGTCAAACCCCCAAAAAGTTGAATTTATCGAATAAAAGTTTAACCTATAGTACATGATGTTTGAGATTTCTTCTAACCTTATTCGCCGTATGTAAAATCTGGTGAGAAATTTTTAACCTGAAAACTACCTTTTTTTTTAACAGGGGTGGTGATATATGTTCTACACTAACATGCGGCATGCCACATTATCATGTCTGTATTAATCATAAAATTAACAAATTAATGACTTGAAGTGTAATAGTTTGAAGCTTTCTTGGTTTTCTTAACTAATCACCATCACGTTTTCATTTTTCACAGATGACCTGCCGAGAAGCACACTACGCAGCCTACTGCAAAGTTCCACATCTTCGTACAATAACAACAACAACAACACAGCAGCCGTGTCTTTCTACAATATGCCTTCTGACCACACGACTGATGATAACGAAGCTGATGAGTCCGATCACTCAAAATATGTGATTGATATGTCACACAAATATAGCCTTAAGCCATGGGAGTGTGCTTTGTGTCAGTCGTTTTTCGAGGAACGACGAAATGTCCTGAATCACATAAGAAAGGTACACAGCGGGAGACAACATCAGTGTGACTTCTGTGAAAAGAGTTATAAAGCCAAGGCGGACCTCTTCAAACACATAACAAAGATCCACAGGGATATCCAAGAAAGAGGTAACAATTTTAAGATGTTCATAATTTGACATTCTGCTTAGGGATTGTTCTCGACCTGTAGTGGTGGGTTAATGGTAAATATGTCAGCCTACTAATCATACTTTGATGTTCAGCTCATGGGTTAAAGTCCATCTGTTGACCATCAGGTATATGAGTGAGTCACCCGATGTGGCTCTGGCAAGTGCGGGGTTTTTTTTTGTACGAGTTTTCGTCAAGCTTTTCCACCGTAATTACATGTAGGCAAGGAGCAATGTGAAATGGACAATCCTTTGTCATTTAAGTGAAATACTCCTAGTACAATGTTAAACCCAATCAGACAAACAAACAAATCTTTGACATTCTGTCTAGTGATTGTTCTCGGCCTGAGGATTTGGTTTAGTGGTTAACGTGTGGGCTTACTAATCCTATTTCGATGCACAACTCATGGGTTCAAGGCTGCTTCCGATCATCAGTAATATGAGTGAGTCACATCATGTGGCTCTGGAATTCGCCTGGTGGTTTTTACGAGGTTTCCTCTCGATTTTCCACCGTATTAAATCAAGAAAAAGTGTAAGATGGACACTCCCACCTGTGAAATTCCTTGCAGTACCATGTTAAACTCCCATTTATATAAACAAGCTAACTACCAATCATTTGTTTTTATACTGTTTTGAATGGCTAAATTGATTGCGCATTAACTGAAGAATATGTCTTGAATTATTGCGTCTTGCGTTTGGCATGTATTGTCTTTCTTTGTTGCCAGTGGCATCACAGGTGGCTTTCTCCACCATTTGTGCTTGAAAAAAACTCCAGTATGGTGCTGAACCCCAATCAAGCAAATAAAAAAATTCCCTAACACGTGAAATGCATCATTCTGAAATATATATGAAATTAGGGTTGTAACGATACACGATCGATGTATCCTGATATCTTTGCTGATGATACGATATGATATTATATAATCATTTTTTGTGATACCACATAATGGGAGTCTGGTAAGGTCAAAGTGGAAGCATTTCCAGTGGAGGCAAAAAAAAAACAATCCATTTATAAGTATTTCATCGAACAATCAACAAACAAACTAAACTAATATAATCAGAGGTAATTTGCCCGTAATATATGTAACTGTAACTGGGGAACTTTTATGCTTGCAAAACCTGAATCAAGAATTACAGTATTGCAATACGTATCGTGAGGCCAATAATGAGATACATATAGAATCATGGCAGGGGTGTATCTTTAAATCCCTTTGTGAAATACCCTTATGATGTTTAAAAAGAGGTCTGACCTCCACCTTATTCAAATGAAAAATATATCTGTTTCCATTTTGTTTCGCCAAGTTGTCGTAGTTCACTGTTGGAAGTACACTGCACTCGTGACAGTGAATTTACTTAATTTTAGTGTGGTGATTAATACTAATAGATTTCCTGTTTTTCTGTAGATCTGACCCCTGAAGCAAATATAAGGAAGGAAATTCCCAAATCAGTCAGCAGAAGGAAGAAAACTGTACCTCGTAAAGTACTCTTCCACGTGGAGACGGATATTAATGGAATGGAGACAAGTGACCTTGACCCTGAAAATGGCCTTGATCCGATAGATGACCTTGACCCAGATGTTGATATAGATGAGGCCATGTTGCAGGCAGAAGAAGCATATTGCCCACCAGGTGCCATGCAAAGTGAGGATGAGTTTGAGGATTCAGAGATGAGCAATTCAGATTTTATAAAGCACAATACTATCAACAATCGGACCAACTTTGAGTGTCGAATTTGCCGCAAAATCTTCTCAGCCCGTCCTAATTTACACACGCACTTACGTCAAATTCACCAGAACGTACGTCCATTCGGTTGCCAGTATTGCGGCGAGACGTTTAAACGTGGTACCCACCTCCGCCTTCACATTTCCCGACGTCACTACGAAGATGTAATAAACGGAAGTTTACCCTTGGACAGAGATGAGAACTACGACGATACCCTGAGAGCTCTTTATCCTAATCCATCACAGAACCTCCATCATTCTCTATTGCCAAATTCTAAGAATATTTGGAACTGCACTCGATGTCCAAAATCTTTCCCTAAACGAGATCTCTTTCAACACCACATGAAGCTACATCTTGCCGCGGAGAAATGTGCTTGTCCTTTCTGTGACCAAGTTTTCACCGATGAGAAACATTTGCAGATGCATCTACGAACCCACGAGGATGAACCGAGGTATGTTTGTTCATTCTGTAGTGTGTCCTTCCTTTTGAAGTCGGCGTACCAGGCGCATATGATAGAGCATGAAGAGACCCTGTTGGAGAATTCTGAGGATGGAAGATCCAACAGCACTGATCCCGATATGCCTGACAACAGACCTCTGTACAATTCTTCTTCTTCTAGAAGTAGCAGCACATCTCCTTGGAAAACTAAGCCAGATAGTATGTTGGACCGGCAGAGAATCATGAAAGTTACGGATCCAAACGTGGTAAAAGAAGTCATTGTTCAGTTGGAGACACTGTGCGCTGTGTGTGGGGAGGAATTTGACAACATGGATAGCCTGCGTGCGCACACACGTGCACACAGAAAACCATACTGCTGCCAGTTTTGTTGTAAAAAGTATGATAACATTTCATACTTGGAGCGCCACACACGTGTGCACACAGGAAGTAAGCCTTACATTTGCTCTGTTTGTAATAGAGGATTTCCACGAAAGGAACGGGCTGAGGAACATATCGTGAAATATCATTAGCATTAACAGTGTCTACAGGTGTTTGTTTAGAAAGGACATTATCAATTTTAACATGTTTGATCTCGGTACTCATTCCTGAAATGTGGTGTTTCTTTCTCTAATTTGACAACATAAAGTCTGTTGCTGAATTATTTTCATGAAGACTCTTTAACAAAAATTGGACAGTATTCTTAAGGAACCACGACAAATTGCTCAATAAACTTAACCAGTCTTTAACCCACCCAACAGCACAAAAAGATCGATAATTGCTGTAGATTAACACCCACGATTCAACACTTCTTTTTATTCATCCCTAGACAAATCTTTTTGTATTACTTTAAATGAAAAGTATAGGAAACAAACGAAAGAAAAAATGCTAGATATGTGTCAAGGAAAGGCTTGTGGGTAAAGATGTGCCTAGGTGCTGTTGTTACATCGTAGTTCATATCGACGGATATATACAAAAAAACTTGTAGATCCAGATAGTGTACATTGGGAGATATGTACAGTCTTGTGCATTGGATGGCTTATTCTTGGTGATTTTCAAAAGGTTTTTTCTCGGTTTTTGCACTGGTTCAGAGGCCTGATGTGAGCAAAATTCCCTGAAGTAAGACAGCCACTTTATCAATCAGGTGTTCGCAAGTGTTCATCATTTTATGGACTTGTAACTGTCTGGAGAAAAACGACGAGTTGATGACTTCACATTTCCCCAATCACGGAATTAAAGCAATGCGACTAATGACTTTCACCAATTAACTGTTTATGTAGATAATTTGCTGAAACTTTTTCCAAGAAAAAGAAGAAGTGGATTTCCAGACCGAACCTCTTTTATTTGTGGACCCTGACTACAGAACTGAAATCGGATTGGATGAACCATAATGAGTTAATGTGGACCTGGGTTATGTATTTTAACAGTAAAAGATTGTAGTGAATTTTGCTGGATACAAGTTGTTGTTGATACAAATATTTTTTTGTCTAAGAGCTAGTTATAACTAGACTTGATTGTTTTGGACTTTTGTTCGACAAAGAGAATTTGTCCGAATATTATTCACGATTCAAATCACCTTTTTAGCAGATGTTAGATTTGATTTCTATGAGAGGTACATTATTAAAATGTAGATTGTAATGATTTTGGGTCTTAAGATTTTTTGTAGACTAAAAGGTGACAATTTTCGGTTGTTGTTGTTGTTAACAAAATAGATTTGTGTTCAACACATATTTTGGTGGAGGCTCGATTTGATGGATTTTTTTTTTGTCTTTTGAGACGGAGCATAATGGCTGAGCAAATCGTCAAATCTAATGAGACACTTCTGTAATTTATTTCTCGTGTTTGTTGCTTGTTCAGATTGTTTACTAGTCAGGATCTTTCATTTAACAGTTTATTAATTTGTTCAATACTGTTTTTAATATTGGTGATATATGGTGATACCTGTAGATAACTTGTTATAAACAATTTTCTTTTAAATTATTGTAAAAAGGCATATTTTGTGATTTTGTCTTTGAGGTTAAAAGATGTTTGTAAAGTAATTTAAAATGAAAGTGGAAGTTTTTCTTATCCGCACATGGGTTTTAGCAAGTGTTTTAATTTGAAACAAAGTTTGTTAACGTTTTTCTTAATTTATTTAAAGATTTTTTTTATCTTTGAGGTTAAAAGATGTTGGTAAAGTAATTTAAAAATGAAAATAAAAGTTTTTCTTATCAGTGCATGGTTTTAAGCTAACGTTTTAATTTATTTTAAGATGTTTATTCATTAAGTGAATACAACACATTAATGTTACTTGCTTTTTATATCAGGTTAGAAGGGATTAATTATTTGATTTGAAAAAAAAATTTCTTCTGCTAGTTTTTATTTGAACATGCATTTTATAGTGATATATGCATGTACTTGGGACAAATATGTAGCTCTTGCTCTTTAAATGTTATTTTAACAGTTTGTGAAGAAGTTAGCTAAAGGTGTTTTTTTTTCAGTTGTTACATCTTATTTGCTCTTGAATAATTGAAATTTATTCAGTTTTAGAATGGACATTTCTGCTCGCATTTTAATTTTTTAGATAACTGAAGGTTTATTTCAGCTTGAAACTCATTTAAAGATATTTTAAAAATAGTTAATTTGATATTAGTTTAAAGTTTATGTGAGCTTTTTAAAAGAGTTTATTGAGTCTTATAATTGATTTGCTTCTGATACAGCCTAAAAGAGTTTTCATTAGAAATTTTAATAGTAGTTACAGACATACTATCTTTAAGGTTTTTTTTATTAGCATCTAGTGTGTTGAATTTAGGATAATATACACTCATGTTTTGATTAAATAAGCCTGTCTACAACTCTTAACAACTCAGTCATCTTACCTACAGAGTTTCGCCATCTGGCTACGGCCAGTTTGTTTGATGAGAAGCACCGGAGGAAAATTAACTTTTCAACATAAGACGAGAATAGAACCAATTGAAACATAAATAATTTGGGGGAAGGTAAAGAAAATATGAACGGCTGATTTGACCTTGTATCCTTAGCTTAGAAACAATTTGCCTGCTTTCATGGCAGGCCCAGACATGTATCAGTGTACTTGGAGGTTACAAGACAAACAAAACCAGGCCTTAGTTAATAGTTGGTGTACTTCATTAAAAATTCAATGTCAATGTCAATGTAGATCTAGTACTGTTCCATAACACTAGCTATGTACCTAGAAAGTGAAAGACAGTTAAGTACTTGTTGCCAAATTTTAAGTTTCTGAGATTTAATGACTGTAAATACTCTGTTAGGATGATATTGCCAACAAAGATTACTATATATATATATATCATATTTATTTCATATAACTAATATATTATTAAAAATATGGAGGTATATAGACTTAGAACCGTATTATAAAGTATGGCATAAAACCCCAATCAAACAATATTTAGACTTTGAGACCATGGTCATAGCAGGCTTCTTAACTACTATGTTAAATTATTATTTTATATTTAAATTTTATTCAAGTACAGCATAACTAGTCTAGGAATATAGTTTGTTTTTTTTTAAATTGATATATATTTAGTTTTGGAAGTTAAAGCAAGGATGGAATAATGGTTTTGATTGAAATATTAGAAAAGTTTTTAAGTCTTGGGAATAAAAAATATTTATGTAAAATAAATGCATGTTTTATTTTGGGAAAATTTTGTGTACAAAAATAACGATTACTTTCATGTTCTCTTTTTTTCTGAACTGGAAAAGGGTATCCATTTTGTTTTTTTTTTAAATCCCATTGCTTTTATATCTATTTTCGTTGCTATGTTTTAGAAACAATTTCCCACTTGTGTAAAAAAAATTAAGTGACATTTAAAAGAAATAATACATGCATTATATGTTCACTCAGTAAATGTCATCATTCGGTGCTCTGTTAAAAAAATCAATCATAAAATCTTGCCATTTTATATCATTTAAAAATTAATATTTGTCAAATTATTCTCTACCTTTCCACATGTTTTGCTATGATTATGATTTTTTTTTTTACAATTAACACATTTGTGTTCCACTTTTCCTTGTCCTAAAACTGTATTTAAGTTTATATATGTGATTGTAATTTCTAATACATGTATTTATGTCTCTAAAACAGGAAGATATATTTTCATTAAACTTTATGAATATGGGGTTTTACATGTATATATATATATATATGTGATTACTTTTTAGAAATATATATATATGTTACAGTTCTGATTTGTGATCCCAGAGATATATGCTGGACTGGAAAATAATAAATAGCACAAACAGTATGTGTTCAATCCTTTACGTAAAACTTGAATCCAAGTATTAGATCAATGTAAGGCCTAAACATAATGTCAGCCTTACTAACATTGAATTTATTAAAAAGGAAGGGATGATTAAAACAACCCTGTCACATGCCAGCTGTTGATTTTGAAAGGAAATATTATTATTTCAAAATATTTTTTTTAATTGGAATCAGAACGCTTTTATTGGAAAAATTTGAAGAAGGAAAGACTCATTTTGATATTGTTAGATTTCTAAAATAACTCATTTTTTCGTTGTAGACAGACTAGTTAGGGTCAATGCTATAACCTTAAACAGGTAATTGAAACCAAATGTTTTCTTTTAAAACATGGCAAATCTGTTTGCAAGTTAACATGTTTTTTTAAATTAAAACTAATCACGACTCATTTATTTATTTGACAGAACTGACCAGCCTGCCTGTTTTTGCCTCTAATCTAACTTATTCTGAATACATATATATATAAAGAGTTTATGTAATTGTTGTCTGTATATGATATAATAAAAGAGATTCACCCGTTATATTCAATATTATAATATATAATATATTTATTGTGATTTATTTGTTAAACAGGTTCATGTTGACTAATTTTGTTCTTGTTACCTTCTATAATTCTGTGGTTTAATATAACTGTTTGATATTGTTTCATTTTGAGGTGTTTGGTCAATGTTTATGGAAATATATATACTTACATATAAATATATATTATATACATATATTATTGTTATGGTATATGATCATTCTATAATACTAATTATACCAGAAATAATATATTCTGATAATGTGTTTGATTATATATCTGTGATAATATGGAAAATAATTCTATTCCTTTCCATTTGCTTATCACAAGCTTCTGTATTTTAAATTCTGTTACTGTGAAATTGTATGGATTTTAATTAAAGGTATTGTACAAGGAGTTTGGTGTGAAAGATTTTAGCTGAAACCACATAAGAAGTTCTTTCATAATTATAAAGCAAAACATATAATTTTAAATATTTGTCAACTGGGTTAATAATAATTTCAGGGGAAGTCAGAAGACAATTTTGGAAAATTTTCTGGTACTTGAATTGAGAGATAGGGCACGCATCAGCTGATTTGATTTTGGAGTCTTCCTCTGTCGATTTGTACATTTCGTCTAATTTCGTTTTAATCTAAAACATTATGTGTTTTCCAGTGATGTTTTCCTTCAAAAATCATATGAGTGAAATTACATTTAGTACAGCATAATACCCAAGTCTTACAATCATTCACACAATTTCTATTTGCATCAAATCCCTTGTACTTATCGCTTTAAACTGTGAAAGTTTTTTTCATTTCAGGGAATTTCCTGCTTGCACATGTTATTTGTAAACAAAAAGAATTGTTTTGTTTTTTTTAATATTTCAATTCATGCATATTGTATCAAACATATATTGAACATGTAGTAATTCTTTTGGAGGTTTGTTTGGAAATTTTGGTTTAGCCTGGCTGGTTGAAGTTATGCCCCTTTATAAATCATATATTTACAGGGTTATGCCCCTTTGTAAGAAATGGAAAACCAGGGTTGAAAAATCTGTTACCATTATTGTCAATATAGTGGTTACTGGGTAGATAGGTTCCCAGAAAATGTGTTTAAACCCAGATCTTTATAATCTCTGTCACCTAAATATCTGGCATAACATTTGAGTAAGCTGTAGGTCAAATGCTGTAACAAAATTTAATTGTCAAAAATCATCTGTTTTGGGTTGGAGCTCTCTGATTGGTCAAAATAAACCAATGTATTGATGCCAATTTTGTCTTATCTACTTGCACAAGTCATAACTAGAGCTGAACAGATGTAGTTTAAATAAGGTTAATTATAAGGTCAATGGGCGTTTAGAGAGGTCGTTTTATCCTTGAAAGAAGAACCTCTGTCGTCACAACTTTTGATATAGATTTCTACATTTCGATAACTAAAAAGATCTTTTAATATTATTGGCTTTCACTCTATTGTTGACAAAATGCAATCTCTCTGGGATTTTGGGCACTTCCTCAATAATGTGTTTGAGTGAACCGACCTGCTATATACATGTATTAAAGATATCCTCTTCATGCTTTGGAAATTAAGGCTCCCTTTTAACACCAAGGCCAATTTCTTCCAAAAGCAGCCACCAAAAGATCAATAATATCTGAAGTAAAGTTTGAAACTTAGTTACTATTTCTATGTCATGCATAATCTGTAGGCAGATCACATTTCTCTGCATCATTTTAATAGCCATTTTTCTGAAAAATGTCAATAAGTCTGTTACAGCATGTAGTCAGAGGGGCTTAGACAATAGACAGTTATGCTATCTGGTTATATCACATGCCAAACATCAGACAATTCTGTATGGTCATTGAAAGATATTCTAATGCTACAAAGTCCTGTATGTTATGTAACTGACAACTTATGGCATAATAGGCCAGTCTTCAAATTAGCATAACTCAGACCTTTAACCATCAGACTGAATACTGTATAACAATTACTTACATCCACACTGTATGCTATAATTTGGCTAGCACAAATAGTGCTTCAGGGGAGGTAACTCTGCTCCTACTGTAATTTGAGCACCCTTATTTTTCAAAATGTATTCGCTACTATATGACTGTCAATTATTTTTGTTGTTAAAAAGTCTGTCATTAAATATTGGATGAAAAAATCAAATATTGAAATCTTGTTTTGTTTTTAATTAGGGCTCTGCTGTGATAGAGTTTGTGTTGTGCGCTGTCAGTTCTCAGAAAAGTCTGCCTAGAGCCTGTTAGATTTGTTTGATTGGTGTTTAATAGGGTATTTCACTTATATGACGACGGATTGTCCACTTCACACTGTACACAGCCTTATTATGGTGGAAAACCGAGAGGAAACCTCATAAAAACCAGCCCCGCGATTGCCGGAGCCACAACATGTGACTCGCTCATATACCTGATGGTCAAAAGGCAGACTTAAACCCGTGAACAGTAAATCGAAGGATGTTCAGTTCAGGAACCCATTTGCTTGTAAAAGCATTTAGAAAGTGGTAAAAATCATACGCTGAAAAATAACAATAAATACAAAACCATAAAGCGTGTTGGTACAAAAGCATTAAATAGGTTGAAAGTTGCATCTGCCACTGGAAAGTACTTACATGCTATCTGACTGATCTGTGTTTGACCTATAGCCTCTCTGACCTTGAGACCGATTTCCACTTTGACCTCTGACCCTGTCACTGATGAGACTGCCCAAACCACTGTCATTGCCTAATCCAGCTCTCTAGAAAAAGAAGTCAAAGAAAGATATACATACCCAGGTATTTACTGTAAAACGAAATGTAGTGCCACAGGAATTGTAAAAACATAATAAAAAAAAAAACAAGTGGTAGATTTGAGAGAAAACAGCTGCAAAAGTGTGAGTAAAAAAATTTGATGCCTGTAAAGGAGATGCCTATCAAATATTTCATAAACACACTCAATTTAAACACATATTGATCTTTCTTTAGAATAATGATTAAAAACTATAATTATAATATCGGTACATCGGCAAAGGCAGTGATTGGGTCAAGTGCTTACCAACATTATTACTAATTAAACTCTTGCATCTGATATTTAGACATTTATGACCGTCCGAATGCCCACTGAATCAATAATTATCTAAAAATGAGAGGTTTTGTGTTATTGTGTTATGCCATAAAGATACAGAGTATCTTTGTCTCTATATGATACAGCATTATACATGTAAAATACTGTATGAGAAAAATTTGTTTGTTTGCTTGATTGGGGTTTAACGACGTACTCAAGGGTATTTCACTTTTATGACAATGGATTGTCCACTTCACACTGCACCTAGTCATATTACTGTGGAAAACAATGAGAAACCCTCGTAAAAACCAACCCCCCACGGCCCACAACATGTGGCTCGCTCATATACCTTATGGTCGACAGACCGACTTGATCCGGAAAACATTACATCGAAGTAGGTTCAGTTTAGTAAGTACACACTCTATCACTAAGCCACCACAACCCTTCAGTTAAACTAGAAAACACCGGTAACTTACACTGCCCTGTCCTCTCTGTATTTGTTCAACAAGACGTTCCAGCTGATTTAACATCAGACGACTTTCAGTGATTTCCTGTTGACATTTTACCAGTTGATCATCCTGGGTCTCCACTTTGGTCCTTAAATCTGTATTCTCCTTAAGTAATACTTCTTTATCTTTGGAAGCAATCTGTAACGATTCTATAAAAGCAAAGAGAAACACAATGAGATTAATAATAGTACTCTCGGGCAGAATACAGGCAACTGAACTAGCTGATTTTTTGTCTGAGGGGAGGGTTCGAAGGAAGCTTCAAATTGCCCTGGTGCTCTCCAGATCTGCTTGTGATCTTTGTATTGTATCCTGTATTTGTTTGTTTGTTTGGTTGTTTGATCGGTGTTTAACGTCGTACTCAAGGGTATTTCACTCATATGACGACGGACACAAATACAGAACATCACAAACAAATCTGCTT
>JAVFBW010134262.1:2296-13477 GCA_034783835.1 Mopalia ciliata
AAAAACCCGCCCCCCCCCCCCCCCCCCCCTTGTCGGAGCCACTGCGTCTGGTTAACCCAAATACCTAATGGTCGACAGAGGGACTCGAACCCGTGAAGGGATGATGGATGATCTAAGTCGGATTAGTATGCGGACAAGCTTATCACTACATTTCGGCTGCTGGTTTTAGTATAAATGAAAACTGAACAATATTTCAAATTAAACAAGTGAAAATAAAATTGGATTAGACAAAATTCATGTAGTTTTATACTCACTTGTTTTTGCACACGTAAAACTATCTGGATATCTAGAGATAATATACCTTGAGGCTATACAGCCAATTCTGTGGAAAATATGCCCTAAGGATACAAGTTGTTTACTGCTTGGGACATTTCAATTAGGCCGGCTAGCATTTTTATTTATATGTTACAAGAATACCATTATACTAGAAATAAAACCATGTTCAATTTTAATTTAATATTTTGAATAGTCGCCAAGCGTTGCCAAATTATTTTAGCACGTTTTTTTTATCTAACACGATACCAAAAATTCCTTTTCGACTGTGTACACGGTTTGAACAAAAAATGGAGAGTGGTTATTCAACATACATGTACACCAAGACGTTTAAACCCCCAGTTAAACCATGGCCTTAAAACCAGCAAATAGTTAATCCTGTTTTGATCATTGTATTTGTATAGCTCTGTACGGTATGTTTATTAGCTTTGTTCATAAGTTAAGGACTGTTTATTGCTGTTTATTTAATCTGTTAAATGGCTTAGATGATTAAACAGTTTAAATAAAAAACAAAATTTTGTTTTTCTTTTTCTTTCATTGTATACCTCCATAAACCGGCTTTTATTGTATACAATAAATTATAAATAACATTTTAGAATCGTTTGTTTATTTGTATTGAACCACTTCATATATGTTTTGTGTCACATTTGACATTACTTTCCTGATGATGGACAAAACCAACGGCCAAAATATTGAAGTCAAAATATGTCTTTCGTTCATGTACACCAGTTTGTGGAAAACTGTATGGTCGTTTTTATTTTAAAAAAAACGGTATAAATTCAACGCCACTACATTACGATGATGAGCTAGTGTCGAACCACAATTTCTATCTGCTTGATCGAGGTGTAGCGCCATAGTTAGGGTTATTTCAATCACACGACGTTGTGGAGCAGTTTATACAAATTTGTATTTTAATTACAACCAAAACATTTAGTTAATTTTTAATTTGATAAACTTTGATAGACGCATTTATACATATGTATACACATAAGTAGCGAGATATTTCCGTATGTGAGGCAGACAGACTGTGTTGTTGTAACATGATTTTTTGGAAAAAGTTAACAAAACTAATGGTTCGTTTATCCAACAGATCAGTCCACTCAGAACATTTTGAATGTACGCTAATAATACAAATCACCTCGTCATTGAATCGTAGCCATTTTGATTTTTGTCTGAGTGCACGCTTGATAGATATAGTTTGTGTGGTGTAGTGATTTAGAACGTACGGTACAGTAATCTTAAATAAAATCCGATAATTTTTAAGCCAGATGAAATTCTCTCCGTTTTGGTTTAATAATATACGTTGATAAACGTGAAATTAGTTTGTGAGACATGCCATATTCGACATGCAAACAATGAATGAATCAATCAAAAAACCCACTACAAATCAAGGCACCGTTCTTAAGCGAATTTCCTCCTGTGTGACGTCACACAAATTGCGATATTACCACAGGATTGGTGTTGTATTCCAATGTATGAATGTAGTATACACGAAATGTGATCAATCCTTTACAAATGAGTTTGTGTGCATGTACTCATATCGTGTTTGTCTGGACAAAATCATCAAGGTCTATGGTGACATGTGCTTCCTGGTTTAAACAGTTCAACACAATAAACAACATCGCTACCTTTTGAATTCGATTGTCCAGGCAAGAGGTTTGTATGGTATGTGTTTGATCACAGATAAAAGGAACTGTTAGATCCCGATGAAAGCAGTCAGGACAATGTTCTGTGTAATTCTTGTTAACAGTATTTTCTTAGTGTGAACATTCTAGTTCAGACAATTTTTCAGGTGGAAACCCGTCCAGGAAAGAAACACACGACCATCAGTTAGGCACCGAATCGCCAGTAGTAATCGTCGGCTACCTAGACCACTCCGCCACCCGGTCTTCTACATAATAAAATGCTAGTCGACTGGACATTCACTACCCCTCCGATAGGAAAGTGACAGAGCTCTCAATTTTGAAAGCAATAAATGATTTTTGTGTCTTTTAGAAAGTGAATTTTTCAATTCAATTCTTCACTAGGCTTAGGCACCACTACCTCCGCAAAATGGTTACAGTAATTTTGACAATGAGGAAAAAGAAATAGCATGTGTTGTGCAACATAGAGTAAAACAACTATGCATGTAAGATCCGGTGAGGATAAACAGCATTCATTAAACATCATATTTCAACTACATGTTATTACAAAACTGGTCCCCCAACTTCGTGAACATATAATCCCAGGCATTTTTTATTTTTTTTTTTAACTATTTTTGATCGACTAGCTAATAGTTATGCACATTGATAAACACTTGGTCTATTGGCGTAAAATGTATTTATATATTTATCCCGTGGAGATTTATAAAAGGGATTAACAGTATTTTTCGTTTTTGGGGATAAATTTTTCTTAGTTTGAAGAGATTCTAATTTAAGAAAATATTGCAGGTTGAAACAAGTCCTGGAATCGAACCCACGACCCTCAGAGCAGGTAAAGCTGTGTTAACCAGCAGGAGGTCTTATTTGAAATAACGCCCACTTAAACAAAAATTGAATCAAAGTTTACCGACAAATACAAAGAGGAAATCGAAGATGATTGTTATTACCATGACGAAAGAAAACCATCAGTCAAGACAGTTAAGTTGAACTGTGGCTAAGATGGGTGTATGGAGCATGCCTTGTTGTAGGTCAATCTGTACTTCAAACAACTTTTACCCTTATAAGTAACTGTTTCGAATTCTAAAGATATGCACATGTTGGCTTAATACGCAGCCATTTGTCTCAAAGGGACACATTTTTCTTATTAAGTTATTTTAATTTTGTAGTATTGAAAAGATCAGTTTGAAATATTTATTTCCAGACGTACAATTTTCCACACAGTTTTGTATTTTATCGCGAATTCAAAAGCCCAGACCGTCAAGCAATTGTACTGTTATCTGTATAACTTTTGTTTCGTAGAATGAGAAAAAAACATCTTAGGTCTTGTGAGACACCGAATCAATACAATCTGGTTTTTTTCTTACTGTTGATGTGCAATAAATTTGGATTGGATCTGCAACAAACTAACATATTGGTAATTATGAAAATTCTCTTTAGTTTTAAGAACAAATTTAGTTTTATTTTACCAATCTGTCGAGACAAAGTAATTTCTTTCAAGAAACGACACGTGACAAACATTGAAAGCTTGTTGATAACCACGGGACGATAAAACATGGAACAACAAATAAGACAGTCTGCATTCACAATGAGTATAGAACATATGTACAGACTATGTTACATAAGACGATGTAAAGCATAAATGGTTTATGTCGTACACAAGGGTTTTTCACTTATATGACGACTGATTGTCCACTTCACTCTGCAGTTAGCCTTATTATGGTGGAAAACCGGGATGAAACCTCGTAAAAAACAACCCAGCGATTGTCGGAGCCACTAAATGTGACTCGCTTATATACCTGATTGTCGACAGGCGGAATGGATCCCGTGAACGGCACATAGAATCGCTATTATAATCGCCCGATCGGGGCTGTAGTACCAATCGCTGAAAAAATCGCCACTTGTGTTCAGGCCAGCGACAGTGATTATGATCGATTATGATATAATAATAATTGAAAGTAGTACAATATACCTAAGACAAAACACAAGCTTTCCCACAAAAACCATCACCATCGACAGTTTCAAGACAAATCTAGGTTATAAAGACGCATTTACATCCCTAACGTCTGGTATTTAATAACGAAATTGATGGATCGTTTTGCTAGAGGAACGAGTTATGTATATCCATGACGTCAAGTTAGGGAAGTGTAGAAAAACGGAACCGGTGTCTATCGTCTATATACTGACGATATAGGCGGTGCCAATTGGTCGATGAGATTGTTTTTACTAATTATAATCCCCAAAAGATGATGCATATATGAATCTTAACATTAGATTGTATACACCGTTAGACCTATACGGGTCAGTTACGGCTCTAACGGAACCATTTTGGTTCTCTATGGAACCTCCCAGCTATTTAAATGTCGGTGTATTTCCAGGTATCCTATTATATCGACAGTTTGTTTGTTCTTGTAGTTCCCTCTTAACCAATCTTGATTCCATTAAGAACCATCCTCTTTTTTAAAGAACCTTCAAATAATCATTCTTTCTAAGAGTGAAGCCACTGCCGTATCTCCACTTGCAGTACCACAACTAACCGCCATTTCATCAAACTTAATAAGCATACATCGGAGAACAGACTCATCAAGATCTAAGAAGAATACCACAGGATAACGGCCACCTTTCTAACTACAGCGTTTAAGCGAACCTTTCTGCCGAATTGCTCCACATTAGAATTCCGTGCAGAGCTCAAAACTTGATTGATTCGTGATTTACGCCGTATTTAATTAAGTCTGCATATTTGTATGCCTAATAGATGGAAACCAAGTTTATCAAGTTCATGTCGTTTACATTCGTGCACCAGCGAACACGTTATCGTCGATGTTGGCGTTGCTGAACGGGGCAAACGTCTGATCGAAGCCGGTTTCATATATGGTTCGTGCAGACACCTGTTTCAAACCTGGTGCATGTCCAGCTGTGTTCGTTGCTGTGGTATTTCAGTGACGCAAGTGACGGACCCGGATGTAGCGATCTTGGGCTGTAGTTTTGATGTGAGGTCTACCACTTCGGGTCGGTCTTGTGCTGATAGGAACTGCTGAAACCTGTTCCAAAGACGTTAAATAGTTCTTTGTCACCGATCATGTGCCGTGCAACTTCAGACTGTGACTCACCTAAATGGATTCTTCGATTCTGAAGGTTATGTCTCGGCATGTTGTAACTCGAGTACATTGAAATGGGAAATGCACATCATTGCCAGAATTGCCGCTTTAAATACCCATCACCACCCAAGTATGTTCCCTAAGTTTAATTCGCATTCGTCAACACTAACTATGTCATGTCGCTTAACACAAAATTCCACAGAAACACGCCACAGCGTGTGCTATTTTTTTCAGTGTAGTTGGCCGTGTTGCCCCATTCAAACAAGCATTGGGAAAAAATCAGCCATGGCCATTATAAGCAAGAAACGATATTTTTAACAAAATCAACAATTTCTTGTGGCATTTCACGTTTCTTTTTTGACAGCGTATATTAAAAAAATCTTTTTATAATTATATTAAAATCTCACCACGCCGTAAGCATTCGGCTTTCTGCGATTGTGTCATTATTAAAGATACATAACTCTGCATCTATCATTTTGTCTGTAGACATGTTTGGTGTGTTTAAATATTAAACTGATATTACAAATCATTAACCCCTATTAAACTGTAATGAGCAAAACGTCTCCCATCAGATAAACCCCTCACAGTTTGTGTTACATATCAATTAGCTATTTCCCGGCCTATTTTATGCTCTGATAAACATGTTATGTTATTCAGATCTCCATTGTTTGAACAAAACGGGTGTAAAATTCCTTTCACTTAATTTTCCCTATGTAAAATTGATGCTGGCATCCTTACTTCTGCCAGTAATATTATTTTTTGCAGGCATGCATATACCATATCCTATGTTCTTTTCAGTTAACATGATAATAACAACAACAACATAGAGATACAATTTTATTAATAACAATTCGTTATAAAAGAAATGAATTCATGTCCTTGTCAATCTTCAAATTTCGGTGAATAAGTAATAATCTAATTCGCTCTGGAAGAGAAAAATAAACTCACTATTTACGTAAATTATGCGTCATTTATTACAGCCTTGTGATAATAGTGAAAGACCTTTGATGTTAAACCCCAATCAAACAATCAAACAATCAAACAAAAAATAACCAAGCCTTGTTAATTGACATTAATTGCGCATTAGGTTTCGTTCACGGTTGTTCAATAGCCAAATAGATTCCGCGAGATCTCGCAAAAACAGATCGCCCAAGCATCGAGACAGGGTGAGAAATCAGTCCGGGTGTAAGTTTACGTTGGCTGGGCGAGGGACCAGGCGGCTGTAAATGTATTGTGACTAGGCGGGGAACCAAATGGTGGAGTATACTCTGACTAGTTGGAGTATCAGTCCGGGTGTGACTGTCAGTTCACTGTGACTGGGTGAGATACCAGCCGGGTGTTTGTATACTCTGACGGGGTGGGGAACTAGCCAGTTGACTATACTATAACTGGGTGGGGTGTCAGCCTTGGTGTCCATATTGCGACTGTGTGGGGCATCAGTTCGGTTTCAGTACGTTTTGACTGAGTAGGGTACCAGCAACATGGCGGGTTGAAACAACACAAAATCTGGAGAATTAATCATACTAACATCTCCTCAATGGTAAATCTTCAGTCTGTTCCCGTCAAGCGTTTCTAACACGACTCACCAATTACGCCTCATTAAAGCGAGTCCTTGTTAATTGCGGCTTTAAACGTCCAGGGAGAGTGGAACACTATATCAAACAAATATATAGGCCTACCGGTATATTAATTGTTGTTTTCCGAGCTTATAACGAAATCATGGCCCATAAAAGTTAGACTTATCATCGTCCCTCGAGCAGCCGCGATATTAATGTTTCCAACTGTCCTGAAGGGAGGTGACTTTGCAATTAAGATCTTTTATATCTACATACATAAGTATATAATTAATGTCAGACATTAAACTAAACTAGGTCACTTATACAAGGTAAATTTATCTGGTTCACCTGTAAATTAAATTGATGATCATCTTTCATCGTCTGTTGAATTATATTGGCTTTTCGATTTGGTATTCATCACTGATGAACATCATATCAAAAGAAGAAGGGAGCAGCTCTTAACCCTTTCATGTTTTACTTATTTTCAAAAGTAAACAGTTATAGATTTACAGTTTCTTTCGAGATAGATCATTACACTAATAGCGTTTAATGTACATTCGTCAGATACTCTATTACAGAGCGCATTTCGCGATATTGTGGAATTTGTCCTTTAGAGATATTAGCTGGATTAGTTTCAACATGATTGTCCCTTACACTTATAGCGTTTAATGTGCATGAGTGTTCAATGTTGATTACCCAATAAATTATTGATTTACCTCCACTCATTTCAGATGTGGAGTTCTGATTTTACGTGTTGAAGTCAGTAGATACAGAGGAGAAAAACTGGAAGACAGAATTTACCTCGTCTGTGATCAAAATGCTATTGAGGACGAAATCCACTTTATATGTAAGTGTACTTTCTATGATAGGGAAAGAGCTAATTTATTAGCTAACATAAGTTTACCTGAAAATGTAGACCACGGTGAAAAAATAAATTTGTTGTTCGAGTTTCACACTCGTAAGATATGTCATTTTGTACAAATGTGTTATTGCAAACGCAGAGATATGTTATACGCTATAAGACCACGTGACAATGTTTCATAATGACGCAAAGTGGATGAATGGCCAGATTGGGCTTTGTATAAAATAAATACTGAATTGTGTGTAGTATGTACATGTTATACCTTCCACTATAAATAAGGACAACTGAACTGAACTGAACTCATTTAGGTTCTGTACCCAATTACTTGAACTGCTATTAAAGTTAATCCCCTATCAGTTCTCGTCACGCCGTTAAAAGTTCTATCCCTAATCCGTTATTAGGGATTTAATATGGTATTAACGAACTATCATATTAGTGTATGTTAGAATCTTAATGACCTTAGTCCTTTTTTAAACGCCCACCGAATGCTTATAGGCGTACATTTAATCGTCGCGAAAATCCAGTTTCTAAATTGTTGAATTTAAAGCCAAAGAGGACGGCACACGATGGAATATAATTTTACTTGACATTATAAGTTTTGGACATGATTATCGTTCATGAAGACATTTCAGACGTCACACTTTGGTACACTATCTCGTCAAAAAATGTCCAAATGCGTCTCAGCAGATGGTAAACTAGTGAGCTTATTTGAATATAATTTTTCTTCAATTGTCAAATAACACTTTTGACAAAGATGTCTTAGAAAACTGTCATAGATGATTTGGCCCAAGAGATAAATGCGTTCCCCAACAATGGTATCACCACAAAAACGTTTTTACTGATACTTTTAACGTACTTCAAAAGTAAAGACGCGACGTTGAAAGGCAGAGTGACTAAAATAAATTATATATTGTGTCCTAAACATAAATGCTTTAAACGCCATCAGTGGTATCGGCGAAATAACGTTGTGTTTTACGATATTGAGACATCTTGTTTTGTAATACAAATGTAAAGGTGCGACGCTTTATGGCAGGGTGGCTAAACTAAACCTAGTAACATAATAGCAGGTTTATTTTATTAGCTTGACTGATCTTTAATATATGACTGGATGAATAGTTAACTATGCTAGTCCTAGTTTGACCAATAAACCATTGTTATGAATCAACCAGCGTGACAGGGTGTAGTCAAAATATGATGCACATTTTTCGTTTGTGTGTTTTTTGTTCTGTCGTTTTTTAAATAAAAGAAAGTAGATTGTGGACCTAAGTATTATAACAATTCGCAGATATATTGTGGGAATGCAGGAAATACACCATTGTGAAACAAACATCAAACAACCAGGCCGAAAAGCAGATGATACACATTCGATTTAGTTTGGTCACTTGTCTCGACTTAACAATGAAGCTGTTGTTGATGCTGCTGTTGTTATTATATCTTGTAAAAGAATAGGCTGGGAAAGAATCAAGCACAATAAGTAGCCATTGGATCCGAATGCTAATTATTGATACAAAACTCAATTGAGGACCTTTTATATCCATCTTTCTAGCACAGTCGATTTAAATTATCTCCCCCAGCAACCAAAAAGTAGTCCATTGATAGAAACTATTTAGAAGGGGGAAAATAACATTGCCATCAAGGTTGAATAAGGTTAGTTTTCGCCACTTCCTGGTTTAACATACACGATATTGAGCTAAAGATCATGCTAGTTATCAATAGGGGATCAATATTCTCGAAGGTCGTTTATTTTAATGTATTGGTGTTTAACGTCACATTTTAATTTCATATATATGACGACGGATCGGCCATTTCAAACAGTTCCTTACTTGAATATGGTGGAAAACCGAAAGCAAACCTCGTAAAAACTATCCCTTCGATTGCCACAGCTAAGCAGTGTGACTCCCATATATACGGGAGGATCGACAACCAGACCCAAAACCCATGAACGAAACATGTACATCGATCTCGGATTAATCGGCCGACATGCTGGGGCCGGTTGCTCAAAGCTCAGTTAAGTTAACGGTCTGTTACATGACGTTGCGTAACAATACATTTCTATTATAACGTGACGTCCATTTCTTGGTTACCGACGTCATCTACCTGACTGTTAGGCTGACGGAGCTTTGAACAACCCAACCCTGATCACTAAACACGGCGGCGGGCTCCTTAAATATGTAAACCTATATTTTTGCATTGCTGGGAATAATGGGGTTTGACGATGTAAACATATTTTGTCTTTGTTGGCTTTCTTATCAAAGAATTTTTGAGTTTCACAAAATGCCAAAACGAATTCGTGCGTAATAAATCAGGTTATAAGAGTATCTAGAGTGTAACTGTGCCAATATTCTAGAACTTTGAGAAAATGTTTCTGTTGAAAAGGATATAATGTTTCATTTAGGTATACAGGTTTCAAAAGAAATACACATCTTGCAACAGGGAAGTGTATACCGGGTAGATGATATTTTCATTTGTTTGGGTGTTTGAATAGTAGGGTGTGAACACCGTACTTATGGTTATTTCCCCAGTATGATGGTGTCCCAGCCCTATGGGCGGATAAAACTACCCTTAATATTCCTAATAATAGATAATTAAAAACAAGTGACAAGCACACAAATCAAATCAAACACACAAGGTCTAACAGAAACCAGGTCCTCGTCAATTCAAATCCCTTGCTATAATAAATTTCAAGGGGTATTATTTAAAGGCAATCAGATTCAAGCTAATTAAGATCGAGGATTGCCTAAAATATTGGAAAATTTCTATAATCTTTAAACGTGAAATAGAAATTAAAGAATAATTGAAAAAGAGATAATTAAATATATTTGTTTACAGTCAAATTTTCGGTCACCGCCGTGAATTTATAAATCAAAATTATAATTTTGCACTACCCCTACCCCCTGTCCTCCGCAAATGGTGTGGAGGGATTAAAATTTCTTTATCTAAAATAAAATATACATAAATGTGTGTATACCTATTGACATACCATTGCAGTGTTGAGTGAGCTGAATAGATTGTCCTTGATAAAGCTTAAAATAAACATGACTGTGTATTCTAAAATCTTACTAGAAGTTCTAAAGACAAGTATGTGATGCTTTGACGTATGATGAATCAGCAAACATTGCTTTTGTTAGGTTAAGTTTTGTCAATTCAAAGAGCTTTGAAGCGACTAAAGAGCCTCATTTAATATGGAGAGTGACGGCAATATGTCCCGCATGTGAATGTATATGGCGAATACGGAAGACTGGAATAGCCACTTTTTTGTAAAATAGATAAAAGTAGATATGAAAAGTAGCTCACAAGAGTACAAGCATGAAGATAAATCAGGCTAGATTTTATTCATTCAGCTAAATCACGAACCAACTGCTTTTGGTTTTCTTGTACAGAGTCAAAGTTTCGGTTTATTTGTGTTTTGTTTTCACACATTACCAAAATGTCAAATTGGGTTCAATATCGAAATAAACATTATTGCACTCATATGACAGCGTGCCAGCGCAGCCCGATGGGTGCAAGAAACCATCCTCGATAACACTGGCAACAAAAAAGACAAGCCAGGAAAACTCTGAGCAATCACAGGATAAAACACACAGACACCAAGTATCAGGGCAACAGGAAATTCCTCCCCGAGAAATGAAGGTCTTTCTCTTATCCGCTATTGCATCGTGAGGGAGAGGGTTGGCCATTGCCCAGCAGAATACTCCCTCGGCTTCCTCGGTCGATCGTAAGAGGCGAGAAAAGAGGTTGCTTTCTGTTGCCCTGGT
>JAVFBW010134284.1:0-23005 GCA_034783835.1 Mopalia ciliata
AATCAGAAACTTAATTATCTTCTAATTATGTACTGTCTTATATCAATGGAGAAATAGGCAAGTCACAGTTAGAAGATGATGGTCACCGACTGCATCTCTTTTCACATTAAGAGAATGCCACATAACGTTTGCACAACTAAATATATCTGCATGGAGTACAAATGTGTTAGAATAGTCATTATATGTCTAACCCCCCTTCCGTCGTATATTATTTTTATTACTCTGTAGATAGCCGTTTCCAAATCTAAGAAGAGCCTAAAAACTTTATTATTTCTGAATTAGGAATTGTTTTCCCTTGATTATCCGACACAGAAGTGACACATTGACCTTTCTGTAAACCAATCTACCAAATCACTATAGTTTTCTAGAGTTCATTTAAATTAATTTCCGATATCTTTTTAACAAGGCACTTGTTCTCATCTGTGAGCCCCTATAACTGTTCTTAATGTCCTACATTCAAACTACGACCGTTTATACGGTTATGATTGTTCAGGACGAAATGACCAGACCAACTACAATATTGGTTACTAACAAACCGAACTGATTAAATGGTATAGCATGTTCTGGACTAAATGACCAGAACAACTACAATCATGATTGCTAACAAACCAGTCTGATACAATTTTATAAGATGTTTAGGATCCAGATGATCCACCAAGCACCATTGTAAACTTTGGCACTGGAGTATCAAAGTGACAAGTGTCAAACCGTTGTCAGTACGTGACAAAACTAGTTAATTAGAGCACCACCGTAAGAAATGGATTACCTTGTTGTCATATACAGGAATAGGTGATTGATATCGACCTAGATCGATCGTATGTGATAACTCATGATACAGAGGAGTGATCGAGCGATGATTGAAGTAGATTATCTATTCTGTCCACATCTCAGACTTAATGAGGACTGAAGCGAATTCTAAATCTGGTATTATGGTCTCCCACAAACTTATATACTTATAAACTGAAGGATATTCAAGAGTGTGTCTTCTGTATAGACCACAGTCCTAACTACATATAGTGAAACAGAATGCATATTTGTCATTTGTGTAAACTTTTATTGACCGCTGCATTCTCGATGTATTCTGAAAGAGATCCTGTCTTTAGTGTGCATCAATGCTTAAGCGTCTACCTTCTAATAATGTAGGCCTGTTTACAACCAATATATCCCTATATGTTTTATAAGAGTCTTCAACACAATCAGTCACACTCCGAAAATATAAGGTCTTAGTAAGACAACTGGACAAACCAATTCAGTTTGTTATCAGAGCCTGAAGGAGTCATTATTGCATTTTTCCTGTCAAAACAGAATTAATATTTTAATGTACAATGTGCTATCACTGGCTCGATTCTGTTTGTCTCGGTATCATTTCTCAGTTCTCACGAGTGTGTTAACGTGAGATTAACATTCCAAAATCTTCTCGTTTTTCTGAAAATTTAATCGTTTTGTTTTTTGCATTTTATCTATTACGAAATCCGACCATCTATTTTTGTTTTTACAATTTTTAACTGTTGTATTGTAAGCAATTTAGTTGAATAATTCGGTTTAAAATTGACAACTGATCAAAAGGAAAATTGAGAAAGTTGCAGTTTAAGACAGACAATATTTTGCTCTGGAAATTATATTTCAGGCTTTTGATCCCCGTCTTAGACTTTCTGCGATACGGGCACGTGTACGGGGAATGATCCCCTTCGTCAAGACGGCAAAGTTTACTCCCAACAAAGTTGAGCTTTTTTTAACTTTTCTCTTTTCTAGAAGTCTAATTGGCTGGTATAGCCTGAGAAAGACCAATTGCCATAAATGATACAATAGTATGTCTGGGATGACATTGAAAGATTCTGGTCATCTAGACGTACTTGGTGAGGAGAGGTTGAGACAGTGTTAAGACGAACAGATCTCCAGGCAGTCAGACTGACATGGGAGTTTATTTAGATACTGTGCGTTTGACGTCTTAATTAAGTTCTTGTAGTTATACGACGACAACAGAGCTACATATGTCAGATGAAAGCACAGCGGAAGTATGTAAACAATACACATGTCTCAATCCACTGAGAAATTCCTTCTCTCATATAACATAGTGTAGAATACATGAACATGCAGAGTGTAAAAACAACATCCGCGCCATCGCATAGTTCTGCTGGCCATAAAATATACATTTATTTTCCACTTCCAATTTGCCGGGACATTGGCGTATGTAATCATCTCATATAAAGAGCCAAAATGCTATTTCAGAAAAGATAAAATCAGAGAGTGACAGACATTGAAATGTTGTTGAGCGATAAGAATATGATTACATTATATAATGCAGACATTTTCTTTGCCTTTTAACTGAATTTGTAATCGGGCTTAATATTTGTTATAGCTGATTATAAGAACAATATCAATATCAAAATACTTAAAAAATATTTTAAAACAGCTCTTATTGGTTGATGACAGTGCTTCTTCATAAAAAGTACATTTTGAACGTATGGCTTACACGTATTGTAACCAATTCTAAGGGGCCTTGAGACCGCGTTGACGTCATCCGCTTCAGGATGTTCCATGACATGTCTTTTCAAGATAATTGACGTCAGAGAAAGTCAAAAAGCGCTGAGGATTCTTTCTTTCGACTGACGCACCAAACCGATTCTGTTTACTTGTTGGTCATAATTAAATACTGATTATACTGAAATGACCAAGTCTTCAGATAGTTTTGAAAATAAATGCGACATTGAAGGAGTATGTTTGAAAGTTCGAACTATTTTAGTTTGCTATAGTAATATTAGAAAAAAAATGTTACAAAGTAGTGCCTGTTTAGATGTGGATGCGTATGTGTGTTCAACAATTAAAGAAGAGGTTGTAGTGCTCCATCCTGGTACACACATCTACTACGTTTTGGTAGATAACTTATACAGGCTAAACTCGTTAGTCTTCAGATAGTTCAACTGGATTGAAGCCAAGCTAAGAACACTACAGCAAACAAAGCTCTGAAGTTCACGGTAAACTCAAAATATACTCCGTGACTTTATACTCTGTTAGGTTCTTACGCTTTAAACACAAGCGGGATTTAACCATGGTGTTAATATCGAGACATCAATGACTACAGAAACACATGTTATATCCACTGTATCCAGAAGTAAAAATGGATCCATACCTGTGGTTTCAGAGCAACAGCGTGACAGCCAGACAAACTTATGACGCCGATCAGACGATATTTCCTGCTCAGGTTTATTTGGACAATTTGGAATTTCGACTTTAATCCAACGACTTAAGTAATGCTTTGACGTTGTGCATGTGTTTGTTTTCTCAGAGTAACGTTAACGCCTACACATATATCGTAATGTTAGGGAAAGCGATATATTGTTTCGATAAAATCTTCCAGTATATAGTACTATTATTCAGAAATATGTTCCGGTCTATTGGATGGATAATGTTTCCACACAGATTCCTTGATTTCCGTGTGTTATAAATATTTTATCAGCTTGAGAAAATACAGTACTCCAGAAAATACAGTACTCTTTACGATCGAGTAAGATTAATGTTATAAAAGTCTTGATATCATTTTAAAATATATTATAACATGAATAATTTTTGTGTCTTTGTGTCTTTTAGAAAGTGAAGATTAACAGTATATTATAACATGTCATAAACTGTTTCATTATGTCGGAACGAGCATCCTTCATTTCTTAAATGGGGAGAAGACAAGAAGATAGGAAACGATTAAATTTCAATTTGCTGCATCATTGAAAATGTCCGTTTAAATAAATATTGGCCATTTATCTCACACGCTTGAACACACACTCGCATTTCCATGTCACGATTAGTGTTCTACAACGACTGTCACGTCAAAATGTTAAAGGTACTAGATAGATAATTTGCTGAGCAAGAAAAACTGATATACAATTTTTACAGAAAATTGTACCATCTGATACTGGTTTAGCTTAATGATTAATTCAGTCGAGAAAATTGAATTCAGTCTTGTTATACCGCTTGGGCCGATCGGAATGACATGTAGTCTTACAATTCTTACCATGTGATCTCTTCCAGTCTCACGAGACACGGACGCATGGACGGTAAGTAAAATGTTGTTTTCCGGATCTATAAAATTAGTTTTACAATCATATGTCTATAAATAAAACATTTTTTAAAAATTCTCTAGAATTATCAGAACAATTCAATAAAATATTACTTTAAAGTATGTATAGTTAACTTAGTTAAACAAGATAAAAGAGTGGTACAAGCTTAAGAAGTGCAAATGCCTTCAATTAATCTAAATCAATAATAATTTATATATTTATAAATATAGTCTGGTAATGGTTGGCTACTAATCAGTGCTCTGAGCCGGACATCAAATAGACATAGAATGTGTAGCAAAATTGTTGTTCTATAATAAAGAGTAGACCTGTCCAACATTACAGACAAAAATAGATCGAGAATGTACTTAGATGAAACAAACATCTTTATATTGTTAACAAAGAAAAATTGCGGATGCCTCCGCCGGGATGCAAACTCTTGTCTCTGGCTAGCAGTGCCAGGGAACTAACCGACAGAGCTACAACTGATTACAGCAGTATTCATATAGTTACACGACAAGTATCTAAATTGTAAAATTCGTTTATCTCCGTGTTTCTCTCAGTAACAATAAATTCAAGCGATTGTCATTAGGTCTTCTTCGTGGGAAAACTCATCATAACTTCAGCTCCAAATATTTTTCGTTCTTTAGATTTTTACAGATTCGTTTCTTTTTTAAGCTGATTTCGGTTAATAAACAGCAACGATTGGACCAGCTGACAATTATCTGATGCAACAGTTAATCATAACTATTGTTAGTCGACACAGGAATAGGTATGTAATTGGGAAGAAACCACTGGGAAAATAACTGTTATCTGTAAGGACTATATAGTTTATAATTAGAAGACATTGAATCGTAGAATCCATCTATAGTTTATAGTCCCTTTGTCTACCTGTTTGTCGTCACCGTTATTCGTCGTTCCTGGCTAATTAACAAGTAAAATAATTGGTCACATGGTAATTACAGAATTTCTTTCCATTGATTCTTCCCACGCATCCTTTTCTAAAAGTAGTTGAATTGTTCATTGCATTAATCGATGAACAAGGGTTATTGACCGTTACAAGTATTAGAGAATAAATAGATAATATTCATTCATATCTTGCATTTTAAAATTATGCCGCCGCACAGATATTGTCTTTCCGAAGGTAAAACCTCCCCCCCCCCAACACACCAATTACGAATCACGTATATATGAGGCTGATTACAATACTCCCAACTACATAGCATGTCCCCTTCATTATTCCTCCTACTGTGGATTATTACTGAAGCCAGCATCTCGAACAGTCTATAAATGACATTTTAAGAAAATAATAACACCCGAGAATTAGCCAAACAAACAAAGATTTTAATTAAAATGCATTTTAATAACTTAAATAAGATATACACATCAGAACTTTTATTTTAATGCACAGCAAAAACGTCAAAAAAGAAACAAACAAAACAAATGAGGTTTGCTTTAAATATTCGAGTTTTGTAATTTCCGCCATAATCAGCACACACTGGAATGTCAGTCTTATGATCATCAATGGAATGTCCTCTGGTCACTACTTCCCACTACTGATAACACATACATCCTTCTTTATCAGTAGTGGGGAGTGGCTTCCGACTACTTATAACACATAGGCTACATTCTTCTTTATCAGTAGTGGGGAGCGGCTCCCCGCTACTTATAGCGCATACATCCTTCTTTATCAGTAGTGGTGGGCGGCTCCTGACTACTTATAACACATAAATCTTTCTCTATCAGTAGTGGTGAGCGGCTCCTGACTACTTATAACGATTGGATCCACACAACTTATAACGCATACAAAATTACTACATAACAACGCACAAAGGTAAAGATTATTTACTTATAAATAGGACCTGAGTTGCTCTGACTATACAACTAGCCTAAGCTGTCGACCTAAAAGAGACTGACTGTTAACAGCGATCCGCTATCTACTTTATTTTTTGGAGATCATGAATGATCAATGTAAACGAACTCTATTTTTAATAAAGAGTATTGCGGTAAAAATGTTGGCAGGCGAAGTGTTTCTATATTTGATCAATTATATTTACTTGCAAAACACCAATATCTATGCCAATTTAAGACAACTTACAATGTTTGCTCAAAAATGCCACATTTTGTCCTACAAAATGATTGGGATTCATACAAAAATATTATTTAAGGTTCGTGCTTTTATTTTTTGTATTTGTTTGGTTCAAGATTTATATTTTACCCTAAACTCTTTTATGATCCAAGAACATTTTCCATCCAAGATTATGTAAGGCCCATATACACTGGTGACGGCAGTATAAACAAAACTGCGGATTATAGCAAATTATACATACAATTGTATAAGAATATATGACAGCCTAGAGGCTTTTTTCTTAGTATTACTCACAATATGTAATGTTGAACATTGAAAAACTTCGCCTGCAATGACACTGTCGCAACATTGTGAATTCTGTAAATGTATCTTATCTACCTTTCGGACAAAGACAAGTTTATTTCCAGACTTTAAAAAAGCTATGAATTGTTGATTTTGTTGTCAAATTCATTTTAGTTTTTTTTTTTTCGCTGACTTTTAAAGGTTGATTATAGCGGATTGAATATTCAGACTTAGTTGTGTGCACATCTAGAACTTTAGGCTGGCGACTGGATCAGATTGGAGATTTTGTTCTCTATGTAAACCACAGACATAAAGATACCTAATGCTTTTGTCTGAACCACAAAATCTTGATAAAATTATGGATGGAATAAATACACAAATCTATTAGAGGCATATATTAATCTTTATAAATCATTTTAATTCTAACTGTAGTCTGTTATCTCTGTGTTATTGTTCAGTCAGATTTAAGCATTTCTCCGTCTGGTGGGTTGGATCAGGATATGCTTCCTTTTCTAATATCCCATGTGTTTAATAAAAAAACTCAGTGATAGCCCAAAAGAAACTTATTTGTTTGTATCTAAGGTGGAAACAATCCGTCTGTCTGGCAGTCAGAAATATCAATGTATCTCATTGCTAAAGCGTCTGTCTCCTAATAATGTAGACCTGTTTACACACGATAGCTTAAAATAAGTTTTATAAGTGTTTTCAACACAATCAGTGACGCTCAGAAAATGTAACTGTGCACAAACTTTGTCATTTTTAAAAGAGCTGAGTAAAACCACTGGATCCAACAGTTTAGTTTGTTATAACAACTCCAAGGAGCCAGTTTTGTCATTTTTCCTCTCAAAACAGAATGATGTTTAATGTGCAATCCGCTAAACATTTCTCAGTTTGCAGAGCAGTCGAAGTCTCCCAAGTGTGTTAATGAGAGACGAAAGGCTGTTAAACTGTTCAGACCCAGGACGAAGTGTAAACCAAGATAATGCGGTTAAGCCAAAACGTTTCCAAAATCATTTATTTTTGCTGTAAACATATTTGTGTTTATTCATTATATCTATGATAAAATCAGACAGCCTATTGTTTTTCAAATTTTCCTACTATGCTGTGTTGTCAGCAGTTAAGATAAACATATGTTTCCCCATCAGAACTTTGTTTATCTTAGCAAATGAGCAGAATGAAAAATGAGGATGTTGAGGTTAACACAGACAATAATTCGCCCTGGAATTTATATTTCATGCTTTTTGTCCCCATTTATGTCTTTCTACCATCCGGTCACATGTACCGGCAATGATTCTCTTCATCAAGACGGTAAACTATACTCTCAACAAAGTGGAGCTTTTACCTTTTCTCTTTAGAAGTCTAATTGGCTGGTATAATCTGAGAAAGACCAATTGCCATAAATGATGCAAAAGTTAGAGTCTGGGATGAGATTGAAACAGATTCTGGTCATCTCTAAAAATCTAGACAGGGTTGATGAGCAGAGGCTGAGACAGTGTGAAGACAAACAGATCTACGGACAGTCAGACTGACATGGGATTTTATTTATAGACTGTGTTTTTGACGACTTAATTAAGTTATTGTACTTATATAAAAATAGCACTACAAATGTTAAGGTACAAACACAGCGAACGTATCTAAGCAGTAAACATGTCTCAATCCGCTGAGAATTTCCTTCCCTCGTAAAACATATTGCAGGGTACATGCAGAGTGTAAAACCAACAGCACCGCGCCATCGCATAGTTCTGCTGGCCATAAAATATACATTTATTTTCCACTTGCTATTTGCCGGTACATTGACGTATGTAATCATCTCGTATAAAGAGCCAAAATGTTATTTCATATTAGATAAATTCAGAGACTGACAGACATTGAAATGTTGTTGCGCGATAAGAATGTGGTTACGTTATATAATGCGAACAATTTGATTGCTTTTTAATTGAGTTTTGTAATCAGGATTAATATTTGTTATAGTTGATTGAAAGAACAATATAATCAAAATACCTCAAAATATTTGAAAATACTTCTGATTGGTTGATTACACTGAACCCTGACTCTTCATAAAAAGTACATTTTTGAAGGTATGGTACGATTGTGTCTTCGTTATTCCACCACTAGTATTTAATATCTATTTTTATTGATGAGGAGTTTTCCCACAGGTACACAGATCTCAGAATCGCAATCTGAGACATGAACAGTCAAAGAGTTCTCAGCTTTGGAAACCCCTGCTCCTCTCTATGCAAGAATTAAAGTAACCGGAAAGTAACACTTATCACAGCCGCGGGCTCAGACTCAGTCCCCCAGTTTATTGCAGACCAATTTTTTCAACATGTTCAAATTCAACATGTTTCTCACAATTTTACTAATTCACAATTTGCCTATCAACTGATAAGTTTTTGTCTGTATTGTTTTTTAATCTGTATTTCTTTTTTTATTTCACAATTAATATTTTATTTTTTTTAAGAACCGGCTATTTAACTTGTTTTTACTGTCAGAGTGCCTGTTAGCAGAATATGGAAAATGCAGTCAGGATGGTCAATTACTGAGATATTGTATCCGCGGTATTATGTAATCATCTTTCACATAGCACCCTATGTTTGTTCTCCCGTCTTCTGGGCTTCTAAACTTTCTAGTTACCTTTTGTCTTTTTACCGTTATCTTGCATTATGTTGTATGGAAACTGGGTTGCAGCCAACCTAAGAACACTGCTGCATGCAAAGTTATGAAGATCACCGTAAACTCAAAATGTACTCCGTGACTTTAGACTCGGTTAGGTTATTTCGCTTTAAACACGGGCGAGATATGACAATGATGTAAGCAGCGAGACATCCACTAGTAAGACACATGTTATACCAACCTTCTCCAGAAATAAAAAAATAACGCATTCATTTGGCAGCCAGTCAGACCTATGATATATATAAGACTATATTTCCAGCTCAGCGTTTAAACAATGGGGGTTTTTTTTTAAGAAAATTTGGAATTTGACTTTAATCCAACGAGTTAAATGCTTACATGTTGTGCATGTGTTTGTTTTCTGAAGTGACGTCCACGCCTACGCATATATCGTAATGCTAGAGAAAGCGATATTGTTTCGATCAAATGTTCCAGTATTGGGTATCTTTATATAGCACAATCAGCCTGTACCTGTGGGAAAGCTGGTTTAGTGGCAGATGTTTCACTCAGAACTTATATAATATACGTATAATGTGTATAGTACTTGTATTTAGAAATATTTTCTAACGGTCTATTGGATGGATAATGTTTCCACACAGATTCATAAAAACCTATTGCTCCGAGCAGTACACCTTGATTTCGGTGTGTGAAAAATGTTGTATTGGCTGGAGAAAATAAATGTAATACACAGAGAAATCATCTGATGACACCTCTATTATAGCATAGATAGTCATTTTCCATCGAACGATGTATTAACAAGTTTAACAGATAGGATCGAGAAAGATAAATGTTATTAAAATTCTTGTTGTAATATTAATATATAATCATAACATTTAAAAAGCTGGCCGTTTATGCCGGAACGAACGTGGCTCTTTTCCTACGCAGGTATGGAGATGGGGAGATAGAAAACGATTAAATGTCCCTTTTGTGTATCATTGAACACTTCCGTCTGGATAAATACCGGTCATTTATCTCACACGCAAACACACAGAGCTGTATGCGCATGTCACGATTCTTTTTAAGACAAACTAGATAGTAGCTTGTGCCCTACAAAGACTGGCAGGTCGAATTTGTAAGGTATTCGATTGATACTTCGCTGAGCAAGAATAACAGGAATAGATTTTTCAAAAAAAATCTTACCATCTGATACAGGTTGTGCTTAATGATCAATTTAGTCGAACAAATTGCAGCCAGTCGTGTTGTTGTACCGCCCGGACCGATCGGAATAATATGTCGGCCTACAATTCTTACCAAGTGATCTCTTTCAGTTTCCCATTAAACGATACATGGAAGCATGGATGGCAATTAAAATGCTGTTTTCCGTATATATCAAATTAGTTTTAACCACCGTATATCTAAAAAAACAATTCTTTTTTGACACTTCCCCAGAAGTATCGCCTCAATTGATATTACTTTATAATGTGTATAATTAACTGAGCTTAGATCAAGTGCAAACGTAAGATAAAAGAGTAGTACAAACTTCATAGTGGAAATGTCTTTACTTAATTCAAATCAACAATATTTTATATATTGATGATTATAGTCTGGTAATGGCTGGCTTCTAATAAGTGATCCGAGCCGAACATCCAAGAGACATGTAGAATGTGTAGCTAAAGTGTTGTTCTATCATAAATAATAGACCTGTCCCACCTTAAATACAAAAATTGATGGAGAATGTAATCAGATGAAACAAACACTATTACATGTAGTTATAAACTTGTATTGTAGTTATGTTGTTGTATTGTGGATAAGACAAATGAATCATGTCTCCACCGACATCGGAACTCGGTTCTCCGGATAGCAGTGCCAGGGCTCTTATCGACAGAGCTATAAATGCGTACAGCAGTATTCATAGATTCACACGACATGTATCTTAATAAATTGTGCAATTCTTTTCTTTCAGTGTTTCTCTCAGTAACAAGAAATTCAAGCGATTGCAATTCGGTCTACTCCGTGAGAAAAACTCATCAAATTTTCAGCTAAAAATTTCTTTCGTTGCTTAGATGTTTTTGTATTGAGGACAAGAATAAGTGTGCATTATTCCACTGGCAGCCGAACTTGGTTCTCCGGATAGCAGTGCCAGGGCTCTAACCGACAGAACTATAACGGCTTACGGTAATATTTATAGATTCACAGAACAGGTATCTTAATTAATTGTACAATTCGTTTCTTTCAGTGTTTCTCTCAGTAACAAGAAATTCAAGCGATTGCAATTAGGTCTTCTTCGTGAGAAAACTCATTCGTTTCTTTTTTAAGCTGATTTCGGTTAATAAGCAGCAACGATTGGACCAGCTGACAATTATCTGATGTAACAGTTAATCAGAACTATTGTTAGTCGTCACAGAAATAGAATTGATATGGGGAGCATACCACTGGGAAAATAACAGTTATCTGTCAGGAAGACAGTTTAATATTAGAATACATTAGGTCGTAGATTCCATCTACTAGTATATACAGTTTATAGTCCCTTTGTGTACATTTTTGTCTTTAGCGTTACTCGCCGTTCATAGCCCCCTGAACACGAGACAACTGAATAATTATAAAGCTGAAATAATTGGTCTCATGGTAATTAGACAATTTCTCTTTAACATTGGACAATTCCATACAACTTCTTTTAAAGCAGTTGATTTGTTCAGTCATTTAAGCGATGTTCAATTTTAGGGTTGTTGCGCGTTACAAATATTAGACAATAGTCGGACATTATTAGTTTCAGTTTCTTTATTCAGGAATGGGTTATACAACCCTTCTCCTACATACATCATAGTATACATATTAAACTTCAAGATGGCGATTTTGCCCACAGGAAGGTTACACATTTAGTACATTGATAGTCTGAGCTCTTAATTGTTGAGCCTCTTTGATAAAATTGCTCAGTTTGGTTACATCACCAGTTGCTTTAACATTAAGTAATGTTTTGAGTTTTCTAAGGTTTGGCCAGGAACAGAATATGCTCTTAAGGTATTTCTTTCTTAAAACAGAATACAAAGGACAACATAACAAAAAGTGAAACTCATCTTCTACCTTACCCATTTTACATACTTCACATAAGCGTTGCTCTCTTGGAATGTTTCTATATCTACCAGTCTCTAAGCTTAATCCATGATATCCACACCTAAAGCGTGATATAGTATTAATGTGTTTGTTACTGATATTTTCAGATTTTTCAATGTAGCGCTCAATACAAAAAATTTGCTTTATGCTCGAGTACAAGCTATAATGTGTGGAAGAATTAATTAGTGTAAACCACTCTTGAACAAAGCAATCTTTCACTGTTCTGTCTATTTGGTACATATCGTAGTTGTCTACCTTTTCAGTAAGAATAGATATTCATAACCATTAGATTGAAGGAGTTTTCCAATTTCCAATCAACCCCAGTTTTGATTGAAACGTAAAAACAACAGAACAGATCCCAAAATGAAGAGCAGGTGGTAGTTAGAGCTTCTATGCCCATGATCCCTGAGCCAATTCAAAACCAATTTATTGTGGTACATTTCATGTTACATTTGCAGACCTTGTCTTATTGCTGCATGTTTCGCCATGCACTATCCAAGTATTAAGGCTGACTCGTTAGAAACAGTGTGAGTAGACTTCTTCAGACCAATGGAATGGATGTATCACATAATATGGCTGTGTACTGCTGCTAAGTGCATGCCTGGGTCAGACTGTTCAGTTGAGTAACGTGAAAGATTGAATTGTAAGGGTCCCCAAAATACATGCATCCAGTAGTTAAAACCCATTGGGCCCAGCCGACTATATGACATGTGTGCCATGAGCTTGGCTTACATTGTTTAGGAACATTTTTTGTTTTTCGAGACAAAAGCGTATTTTCTATCCCACATTGGAGTTTTGGGCTGGCACACTATTTTAAGGGAAAAAACCTTATTGCAAGGTTTTTGTATTAAACGCCAACATTTTTCTTCAAATCTGAAGTAAAGTATTTATGTGGACAGTTAATTAAATTTTAAAACATATATATATTTTAAAGAAATGAAGAGAGCAAAATTTGCTTGCCTCCACCGGGAATCGAACCCGGGACCTTTGGGTTACAGGCCCAACACTCTGCACATGCATTTTTTTAAACAGAGCAAAACATCTCAAGTTTTACTTATTATGATTGTGCCAGTGCCAGTTTTTCAAATGGAGTCATTTTTAAAAGTGATTCTTTAGTGCAACTTCAATCAATGAACCAATCAATAAATCAAGCAATTAATCAACCAATCGGAGTTACAAGACTTGTGCAGCTTTAAAAAAAATTAAGCCAAGACTATTTTTAAGTTTTCGCTATCATATTATTGGTTAACAAACTAAGGTAAGGATCTTATTATTTTGAAAAAACCTGCCTTTACAAAAATGACAAAGTTTTATTAATTGTCTATGATAAATCATTGTGGCCTCTATTGTGACACCTTTTTTATACTTCAGGATCAAGATAGTATATTTTATTAGCTCCAGTGTAATATCCTTTGTCTAATCAAGCTAAATTATGGTAATAAATACGGTGTTAATTATCGGTCAGACAAAGATCTGGATATAAATAATAGATCACAGGTTGTTAATTTGTCAGATATGTCATTTATCCCTTCTTACCCTATTTCTCCTTGGTTTATATCATTATATGTTTTTACTCATTGGACTTGAAAGTTGAAAAAGTAGGTGTCATACATGTATATCATTAAAGCTAATTAACTTAATTGCAAATCTTACTATAGCCAACCTGCTTTAATATGTTTTGTTAATATTTTTTTAATCAATTAGTCATCTCATAATCTTGATTACTAGTAAATCTGTTGTGAAATTTGTTCTGCTTTATAGCGAATAGATAGCATTCAATAATGATATCAGAATATTAGAATACTTGTGTATGTGTATGAACATGTATTAGCAGAGCACTTAATACATTCATGATTGTTATAGTTCATATATTTAATGGTCGGTTGCAGTTAGAATACATGTATGTTCCTTTTATCCTATTTTTTGTATGCCTTGAGGTTGTGTAAAATTGCATTATGGGACTATTGGGGGGCTGGGATGCAGCTTCCTGTTAACACTCATGTCTCTGGGCCAAGGGGCAACGTGGATACGATCTGTTTGTGATGTCTGTGTGTTGTGTCATCATGGTGGCCCTATTTCAACACTCTTTGCTGCCAGTGATATCCAGGGTGGTTTCCTTCACATGATAGTATGAGAGAAATAATCCAAATTACAAAATAAAGTACCAATTAGTCAAATAAACAAACAATAAATTTTGAATGAATATGTGAGATTATGAAAAAAGCTAGAAAATATTGTCATGAGTAAATATAGGTGACAGCCTGCCGGTTCATCATGCTGCTAATGCAGGATACTGAGGATAGCAACTGGAATTTTACTCAAGACTCTGGGGGCTGGCTGTAGATCAGTCTGTAGGGCCAGCCCAAGCCAATTTTCCCTATTATCCAATTAACAAGTATGATTTTTTTTTTGTTGATTGAAAGATACAAAAGTTATTTAGTTTGAGAAAGCAAGACTGAAAAACTATTTATTGTCAATGTTTAATTCTCAGTTTTACGGTATCTCTTTATAGATAAAATTACTTTCATGTCCATATGGGAAATGATGCAAATGTAATAATAATATAACATAGAAAACTATAAGAAAACTATAGAATTTAGAAACCTTATTGTTCATGTGGAAAACGTTTAGTTGCCTAGAAACAATAGAGACTTTTACTAAGGAACATTTCAATGTATTTGCTTACAAATGTTGCCCTTTCTTTGATAAGCTTGATCATTATTATTACGTAAAATCTAGGATCCAAACTGATATTTATATGACAAAATGTGTCCACATGGGAAATGTCTGGCTTCAAATTGAGGTAGGCGACTGTTTGTAGAGTTATGGAGATAGTCTGTGAGGTTATAGGGATATACCAGGGCCTGACTTGTTTAGATGTGTTGAGTGACAACTGGTGCCAAAATCAATACTCCTCATCATTCCTATACTTTATAGCTGAATTCTTTATCGCTGCTGGCTGGAATCCAACAACAATTGCATCGAGTTCAAATTACAGATAATTTATACCACCTCATTAAATTTTTATTGCTATGCAGTATTTACCTGTCGGCTGGTTTTGGTACATGTATAAATTAAAATTCTGGCATTATGAAATTATACACCTTCTATATTTGTGTTAGTTTTTAGTTTGTTAATAAACAGGACATAAACTGGTTAACCTCTCCAGACTTGTCTGTGGTGATGACATTTGTTTAAATGTTTTTTTACAAAAGACTATTTAAATTTAAGGAAGTTGGTTTTAGATGTACATACAGTATTATATCGTTTCATCCTTTGCAGACAGGATATATATATAATGTCATTATGGTATATTTTTTTCCTTTACCGTAAATTACTGGGATAACTGATAATAAAAAGGAATAGGCTTTTGTTACTTTGGTTTCCTGAACACAAAGAATTGCATTTGTGGCCTTTTTAACATTAAAAACAAACCAATCACCAAATCGACTACGCAAATATCAAATGGAAAAACCCAATAATCAGACATTCCTGGTAAAAATTCTATTGAGACAGGTCCATTTTAATATCTTAAAGATTGATGTAATGATTCAAAAATACTGTTTTATTTAAATTGTTTTCAAATATGCAGTTATGGTTGATAAAAGCAATAATTAAGTAACATTTTGACAGAAGAAACAATAAAGGAGGCAGTTATAATAATCTCATTTTGATGCAATGGGCCGTTTTGAGTGAGCTTCCTGTTGACTTGGTGCTTTCAGATCTAACGCCCTGCTTATGTCACAATGGAAGCGATAGAACTGACAGCAACTGATCGCTTATGTCACAAAACAAACGTTTACCGTCACAAAACACCCCGCACGTCAAAGCCTAGATGCAACTCACTGGAACTAGTTGATGGCAGTCGTTAAAGCGCTTATGTGGATTGCACTTGGGATGGCTTAGAACTCCTCACGTTACAACTGGACGTAGAAAGTAGAACATGCGTGACTGTCTGGAACTGGCAGAGACGCAAATGCACTTATGTCACATTCAAAGCTACGACTATGCTTAAGGAACATTATATAATATATAAAGCTGATCTGTTTGTGATGTATTTGTATTACCTCCTGCAACTGTCCTATACTTGTCCTTTCTTGTCTTTGTTGCCAGTGGTGTCGAGGGTGATTTTCTTGACCCATTGAGCTTGTAGCTGTCATATGAGTGAAACAATCGTAAACAAGGTATTGGCCCGCAGCCGTGGCTTAGTGGTAGCGTGTGCGCTTACCGTCTGAACCTGCTTCAATGTTTACTGGATTGCGTCCGCCTATTGACCATCAGGTATATGAGCTCCGGCAATCGCGGGGGGTGATTTTTACGAGGTTTCCTCCCTGTTTTCCACCATAATAAGGCAAGGTGAAGTGGGCATTCCGTCGTTATATAAGTGAAATACCCTTGTGTATGATGTTAAACCCCAATCAAACAAACAAAAAAACAAACAAATAAACAAGGTATTAAACCCCAATCAAACAAGCCCTTTGTGATCTGTAACTGTTGGCAACCAACCAACCAACCAACCAACCAAACAATCGTGTTTGAGTGGATGTCACCTAAGCTTCAGATTCAGGGTAGTAAACCACATCAGTTTTTGTTTTTCTGCAAGTCGAAGACTCCTCTTTTTCTGATTTCAAGTAGTCTAATTTTAGAAGATGCCTACCTTTTAGGTAGTACCGGTATAGTAAAACATGTCAACGAATAAATTACTGATATATGGTTCATGTTAGGTTAACTAAAGAAACTTACGGATAGCAGTTATTTTTACTTACCAAGAATCCAAAACTATCATGTGGGCATATGGGAGGTCACTTCCTGTTGCTCTGGTGCTCTCGGGTTAAGGAGCAACAAGAAACTGTCCAGTTAGTGATGTCTTGCTATTGTCCTATCATTTTTTTTAGTTTGTTGCCACTGCCTTCAACGGCGGTTTCCTTGATCAGATCATATGAGTGAAATAACCTTAAGCACATGTACCAAATTAAACACCAATCAAAGAAACCAAGAGAATCAGAACTTGACTGCTTCAATGATACATAATGACACACCATTGAATTCAGTAACTCAGTTAATTAAAAAATAATTTATGTCGCATAATAAAATATCCAAACCGGCCATACAAATGTTAGTTTAATCCCACAAATTTCTGCAATAAACCCTATAAGTAATTATATATCAACTTTTAAAACATGAATTAAGACAGTAATCCTCAGAACAGATTTTACACAGCCGTTCCTTTTTTATGAAAATTTAAATATCCACTTGGTAATCCATGCATATGAGATTTGCACAACAGCATATGGTGCATTGGCTGTATTGGCCTGTATCTGTTGTAATCAGCTGATTTCAAGGAAGTGTGTTCACAGGTAAATATCTGTTCCCCGAAGAAAATCAGATAAACCACACATTGTCACACTCACCTTTTGTTGCTATTTTTAGCTCCATAAGCTTATCTTTTTTCAAGGAAGTATACAGGACTGAAGTCCTAAGCATTTTAATTTTTTTTTAAATTACGCTTACCAACTTCAAATTGTTTTAAATTACATGTACTGTCTGTTTCTCTTCACATGCCACATGTCCATCTATTATTTTTGGCATAGCTTTGTCAAGTTTTCATGTGGGAGGTCAAAATATGACATATCCCCTTTTAACCTGTCATTTATTACCACAAGCTATCAATTGTGTTGCCTTCCACTCATTTATTCCAAGGGAAAATATTACATTAGTACCTTGCAAACCTGTCATGTATGATCAAAAACTATCGATTGCCTTAATACACTCCTCTTATTTATGCCAAGGCAAAATATTACATTAGTATACTGCCAGTATGTCATTTATGATCACAAAGTATCGATTGCCTTTCCCTCCCCTCATGCATAGCAAAATAAATTTGAATCTGTGATACTCAAAAAAATATGTCTGTGCTACCACGAGTGGCCGAAAAACTTTTCTAAAAAAAGGCACAAAATATATGGCGTCTTTGTTGTGGTAGATGGGGTCAATGGGTCATGTGCACTGAGTAATATGTTAAGTAGCCAAGTGTCTTTTATTATGGTAACTCACCCAGACATGCGCAGCAATGTGGTAAACTGATTGGTCAAGCAGCAGAAACCTCCAGTCACCATTATTAAAATGTCTGTCCCATTAATATTTTAACGTTGTAATGGATTAGCTAAGTTTGTATTATAGTAAATAAATCGCAAAACTATCAAATAAGCATTTTTTGATAACAAATTTCACGCTCTATTCAATGCTTAGCTTTGTTTCTTCAGTTAACCATCCCCTTAATTTTGAATCAAACTGAGCTGTTCAATTGGTGAATGGATCAATCAAGACAATCATGCTAGCCAAAACATTTACTCCATGTGAACTATTAGTTCGAATGACTTAATGGTGATATTTCATTCCAATTGCTTGTTTTGTTTATGAAATATTATATACGCTTGTCCATTCTGCTACATTTCCGTTTTAGTGTTTTGAACGTTTCTGTTTCACATGTTCTACTTGTCTTCACATGTTTTACTTGTGTTGATTGTTGACAAATTGAGGCCCATTCAGCCCCTTTGCTTTTCCTTAACTGCATTTTCAAACTCGTTTCATTTTTTGAAAATATGAACTTGGCCCTTTTGCAACATTTATGCGCTGATTTTGTTTGTTGAAAAGTTTAAAAATCTCCAACTAAACTATGCCTGGAGGTTTCAATCACAACATAACGCCCTGTTTGTACATGTTGATCTCACTGTCTAAACTGCTTTTTGAAAAATATTTTAATCAACAAGGTGCATGTCACCAACAATAGATTTACCATAAATTCCAAACAACAATCAATTGAGGTGATTACTAAATTTTGATCTAGGGCTGTGTTAGCTCACGATACCTATATATGTCAGCATATTGTATGACTGTCAATGTCTGCCTCTGAGTTTCCCCTCACTGTATGTATTCTAGCATTAATAGATTACAGTAATCAATAACCATGGTCTGTGCTGATCTCAGCCATTCCAATAGCGACCTCAATTCAATGTGGTACTGTTCAATGTGGAAAAATTTTCATATTAATCGATGAAGCCATTTTCATCAATGTACAGATTTCTACAAGCGAAATATCAGGAATAATATGTGCTGTTGTTTATGCAGATGATTATCTATGGTTAATTTGCTTAGTAAAAGTCAAAGTGAATGTCTCTATATAATATGTCAGTGATAATTACAAGAAACATGCTAAGGAGTTTCTACGATCAATTTGCATCCTGAAGGTCGAATTCAAAATCTTTTTTTAATGTCAGTGATAATTACAAGAAACATGCAGATGAGTTTTCTATGGTCAATTTGCTACCTGAAGTCAAAGTGAATGTCTTTTATTTAATGTCTGTGATATTAACAGGAACATTACACTGTAGGCTACTTATATGCTGACGGAATATACTATTAGAGTAATATTCACAATAATATTAGAATAAAAATATATGAATTAGTATTTATAATAGTAAAATCAGAAAATAAATATATTTATATACCTTATAACTTCTAGCAGTTGGGAATCTTATGTTATTTCTGTGTCCCAACTTATAGAAGTTACATTGAATTGGTTTTTAGTTGTAAGGACGGCCAAGATAGTACAAGTCCAAATAAATGTCTATACATGTCTTACTGTTTACATAATATCTGTGTTACATGTAAGATCAAGACCAAAGGAGTAGATAACCATATGGTCTGATGAATTTGGGATAGGTACAGTGAAATGTTTTTTAAAGAAACTCCCTGTTAATATGTCCCATTAATTCCTTCCATGAAGCATCATGAATGGGTTATGTCACAATGATTGTGGTGTAAGGCAAGACAACTTTCCCAGTGTCATGTGATCCAATTTCCTGCCCCTTTGCACAATACAGCAAGTCGACACTAGAGTACCAAATGAGATACAGACACTCAAGATAGAATACCGTTCAATTCCCCTCCCATGTACAAACTCTCCATCTTACTCTGCATTAAAACCAGACACACATTGTTATTTATTATATGCCCCTTTTTATCAGAACTCTTAGAAGGGCAGTTTAACTGAAATCTGTTGATTTTGACAATGTGATTGTGTTGTGAACTCTTTGGAAGAGCATTGCCTTCATTACATGTGTTACACTGGTACCCATACGCCTGTCATTAAACTCAAATCAGTGAATTGATTTTATCTGGATATTCATTATGTTGGGTTTCTTAATATGTATGTATACTTTGAAGAACTTTTTCAAGTATTCAGAACTGTATTAGTACTGTCTGTGAGGATCAATCATTTTAAGGAATCAAATATTTTGGCACTGACGGCAGCCAAGTATTAGGGACACCCGGACACTATAGGTTCAGGGTTCTCTTGTTAGGGTGTGATATAATACATTATGGTCATTGTCATGGTTCTCTCTGTAGGGTACATGTTTGTGGTTGGAGGGTACTTCTTCTTGCCATGGAGACATGAATCCGATCTGTATTACATCCTGTGATTGTCCTGTATTTGTCCTATCGTGTCTCCAGTCTATCGTTTGTTTCCAGTGGTTTTGAGAGGGGTTTCCTTTACCCATCAATTGTTGACAGTGGCCCCCTGTGATTATCAAGTTTCTCTATCTCCTGCCGTGTCCTGTGTGTTAAAGTTTCTTAAAACAGGGATCAAATGAGGCAATTAATCAATTCAGGGTGTCCATTTGGACGGGTGGATACCCCTCTGCCTGAGCCCTTGCTTCCTGCACCCATTGGGTGGCTATGGATACACAGCCTCCCTGCTCTAGATGTGAGGCTAGCGTACTCAATACTGAGCTACCATTGGGCTGACACATTATTATATGAGTGAAAAAGCTTAAAGTATGGCATAAAACCCTTATCATTCAAACAAACTATCTCTTCGTAAACAATCTTATGGGTAAAATATATAAATGAATATTACATGCACAGATTAAAAGATTCTAGATAAGGAACTGAATAATAATTAAAATTTCTAAAAACAAAATGTTTTGTACATGTTTTATGATAAATAAAAATTTTAAAAACTGTGACCAAAAATTTACATGTATACGTACGTAGACCAGTATCATATTTGACAGTAATTATTTCTAAGCTTTTTAATCATCATGTGTAATTATAACTTTTCTGAATGACTGACTGTCATGTGCTGCAGGTTTCTTGACATGTGACATCCTTATTTACCTTCCTGTTCAAACTAGGAATTTCATTGGATACAAGTTGAATCGTTCACCCGTATCAGGCATATAAACCTGATTATTATTTAGGTAACTTAGGAGATCACCTGCTTGGTTGATGGTTTGCCCCAGGGGTGTTGTTCTAAGTTTTATCCGGTATTGCTCCATGTATGTTGACCATATTTCCTTATTGACCTTAATTACTAATTTATAAACTGACAGAAGTGTGTAAAATTAGACATTAAAAGACCTGTCTACGCTGTGTATTCTGGAGTATTTTGTACACATAATTTATGTTTTAAATACAACAAAAAACAACCAAATTACACACCAAAATCAATATTCTGTACTATGCTGTAACACGAAAATACACAAAATGGTAAGAAAATTCTCAGTAAAAATACTAATTTTTGACACGTAAATTTCTTCTCTGGGTAGGCAGGTCTTTATGGAAGGCAATTAAAGTTTTGCGGTCAAACGTTGAATGGGAGTTGAACACAAAAAGGAATGAGCTTATATATGTAAAACATAATTCTGATTTAAATTATGTGCAACATAGTATTTGAACTATTCTAGCGACACAGCTGGACAAAGTTGATTGTACAGTTAATGTAATTGTTTATTTAATATAGTGAACTACTGAACTACTCTTTATCAGACACTTCTGTAACTGTAACATTTTGTATTTGTGTATTTATTTAAACAGAAATTATCCAACACTTTTTTTTTATCTTTTTCTTTCTGAAATGATTATATTTTTGTTGATAAAAATCATTGTCGGTGATAGTGCACATTTGGCTATATTTTTGATGATAGTGTAAATATTGAAATCATTATATTTTTCTTCACAGTATAAATTGAGTATTTTTTTCCCCCTGTTAACCAGTTTTTATTATGAATAAGATGTACGCTCCAGTCGTAAAATTTATAATGAGTGATTTTATAGAGATTTTCCAATAAAATAGATAGCTGTCAGCAACCCAGAAAAATATGGGGGAATAGTGGACAAAAGCCTTTCATCATTTATTTCAACTTCCCTAGGCCTGTGAAAATCTAGTATGTAGTGGCGACATCAGACCTGCCTAGGGAAGTAATTTAGTTTAAGTATTATGTTTCTGTTGACTCACATTACATCATGGATCTGTTATGATGCCTATAAATATTCGCTTTTGTAGCACCATAAAACACTACTTAATCACGAAATATTATATAATAGGAGGGTTCAGAAGAGATTGTAGTAGACTGGCACTGGTATCCAGACGCCCGAGTTTAAACAGGCCTGTGCTCTAATCTTTTTTGGCATAACCTTAAAATTTCTCCTCTTAAAATTTTGTGAGATAACCTTACATTTGCCACTGCTTTGCTGATTTTTAAAAATATAAATGTGTCTTTGTGAAAAATAAAACAAGATTGCTTTAAAATACGATTATCGTTGATTTTTGGATGACAAGATTTGTCAAAATCAATAGCAAAATGCAAATTTAGATTAAGACTGCAAACAATTTTGGAAAACTCTTAAACTAAGTTCCAGGCCCGCGGCAGTGGCTCAGTGGTGGCGAGTGCTCTTCCTGAACTGAACATGCTTTGATTTACTGTACACAGGTTTGAGTCCGTCTTTCGACCATCAGGTATATGAGCGAGTCACATGTTGTGGCTCCGGCAATTGCGGGGGTGGTTTTTATGAGGTTTCC
>JAVFBW010134296.1:0-13475 GCA_034783835.1 Mopalia ciliata
TTATATATAGTTTGCGATTCGTATAACATATGGTTCGTATGCTTTTCACTTGAGCTGAACTTGATTTTATTTGCATCATTTTGAAACACGTTTGTTGTGGCTGTAACATTTTGTGGATTATTTAACGTAAAAAATGTAAATGTAAAAAAACCAACTATTTTATACCTAGCAATGTGATTTAGAAAAAAGACATGACATTACTCAACGTATTGCAATTGACAGGAGCTTGATAATCCAATGTCGATGTAGTTTCTGGTGCTTTAAGTCTGTTGTCAGTGCTACGAGAAAGTAATTTGAATTGGTTAGAATGTTTACACTCGATTTAATCACTCACTGAGAATATCATATATTATTAACAGTCTTTTTGTAACATCAAAGCGTCAAAGAAGATATGAAATTGATAAACCTCCATGCGAAAGTAAGCATTGATATGACAGTAACTGAAATGCTGGCCAATGTCTCCTGAGATATGATTTATTATTAATTGCGTTTTTCTGACACGCTTGTAATAGATTTATTCCTAATAGCATGGTATTGTGACTCAATCAGAATAATTAAGGAGTCGTTGTTGATTTATCGCACCTTGAACAGAAATCGTCTTGGTGTATCGGTTAATATCATGCAAACTTGTTCATGTTAGTTGTATGATTTGTTAAAACAGATAAACTAAACAAAGCAGGCTCAACCAAACGTTGATTACTTAACAGTGACATCCCTTACCATTGTGACTTGTTCCAGTGGCCATGTTTAAAATTGTTGTTGTTTTAGCTTGCTCTATTCCAAAAATAATGGACACTAGCCCAACGATAAAATGTGAGATGTTTTGATATTGTTGGAGCGTAATATTACTCAAGTGCTTAGTAGAGACAGCATTGTTACTCTTCAAACAAACTGCCCTTAGCCATAGGGTTTTTGGCTGTGCTGCTAGTATTTAAGTTAATTGGGACCAGCAACAACAACGAGTACGAAAGCACCACGCACCTGTCTGCCTCAAACTTTAATATTTACGATTTCATTTTTACCATTGACTTTATTTATTTCTCTATTCATCCGATGTTGGATCACAAGATTAAATCCCAATTGCAGACCATTGGCCAGCATTATTGTGGGAGGAAAACTGGGTAGTAAATTAAACCAGAACGCCCACGATCTTCCGCTAGTTGCTGGTATACCAACCCACATAGGGTTCACGGGAATTTAACCCTCGACCCCAGAGGGGAGGGGGGTATGTGGACCCGAAGCATACAATCACTACAGCGTACACTTTAGACCACTCCGCCACCACGGACGCTGTGTACCAGGATCCGCGTCAAACTGTCTAATGGATTAGGTCGAGTTCAATTCACCGAAAATTTGGAGTGATGGAATTACTGAGCAGGGCGTGTCAACACTCCAGGTGCGGTTTCTTGCATATTATAAAACATTACCTTCCATGCTCTCCTGCGATTAGCTATTAGTGATAATACGTATTAGTGTAAATTGAATAGTGTATGAACTTTTACTGCCATCAGATCTACTCGCTTTATAATATGTCTTTATTTATTTGTAGGAAAGTGCATATTGAACTACAGGCGGAAGATTGTCTTTCTTGAATATCAGGAAAAATATTATTTATTATTAAGGATTATGTCACCACATCTACATTAGTCATGTTGATAAGTAATCCTTTGGGTCAATTTTAATGGTTATATGAAGACAAACTCTTTTTCTTTGAAGAGACATTTTGATTCCCAATGAGACTTCTCATTGAGTCCTGTCACCAGTCTATACTACTCAGGACGCTAAAACACATTCCACGAAAGCGAAAATTCAAAATCCACATAAGTTGGTTAAGTATCTTGTTTTTTAAGCGAAATATTAACTTTGATTGTGAATTTTTCTTCCACAAGACGGTTATGAACAGACATTAATAAATAACCATATGGTAGAATAAACTCAGTCATGCGTGAGAGCGTTGCACACAGAAAGGTTGGCCTTTATTTAAACGAATAATTTAAGTTCTTTCTTTGCATTTATCTTCGAACAACACTTAGGTCCGCGACCGTTGTTTACAGGTAGCGTATGCACTTACTAATTATGCTTTGATCTACCGTTCACCGGATCGAGTCCGCCTGTCGACCATCAAGTATATGGGCTAGTCACATGTTGTGACTGGCCATCGCGGGGCTGTTTTTAACGAGGTTTCCTGGGGGGTTTACACTGTAAATAAGGCTAGGTGCAGTGTGAAGTGGACAATCCGTCGTCATATTAGTGAAATACCCTTGAGTACGAAGTTAAACACCCAATCAAACAACGAAACAAATCGAACAACATTTAGGTACCGAAAGTTATCAATTATACAACAGACCGTATTAACTTTAAACGCCTTGCTTTGTTTAATTGAGTAAAATACAGCTCGATTTAGTTTCTCGTTTTGCGGCAAAGTGTGCATATAAATCTCTTACGTTCCCATTCAGTATAGGTCATTCCAACATAATGTTTCGTTCCTTTAAGTGCATACAACATCCGGTAGTTTAAAAAACGACCCGCTGTTATCTACAATATACCGTCTGATGTTTTTTACTTGTTTATGGACAGATGTGTGTAAAATAAGAGCTCTTCCTCTGAAGGGCCATCAGAATTCACTTTAAAAAAAATAGACATGTGCCAGAATTAACCATGGTGTTTTGAAACCGTTGCAGTGAACATGAAAAATTTATGGGTTTTGTGTTTTGTTTACTGCATGCAGACTACACTCTTAGAAACAATGGTTTGTCAGAAAAGAGAATGGTTATTAGCGGAACCGGAAGGACAAAAACGATTCCCTGATATAAAAAGATATGGATAAATAAAAGTGACAGTTGCTGTGAGGGTTCCGAACTGAACCAAAAAAGGTTCCTTTAGAGCCGTAACTAAAGAACCTTATAAGGTTCCTTCGGAACCATATTTTTCTAAGAATGTTTGATTTGTTAACTGTGTATAGAGTTGGCTTATCCAGTAACTGGTATTGTTTTGGACGACTTTGCTGAACATACATAGAGTATAAGTAGTCATTTTCTTGTCATATTTATAACCATTGCTCATGTTGTATGTGGGGCTTTTATACCATAACAATTGTCCATACATAGCCCAGACAGCGTTTTGCAGCAGAGTTATATCTTTGAGTAGTGGACAGGACACATTCACAGTTAATATGAATCACGGTGGTTTCCCGTTAATCTATCAGAATGTCTTAGTGTTGAAAATGTAATAAGTATTTTTGCAGTTCTCGTGTTTGCTTATTTGACTTCAGGCAATAGTCCCTTATTTTTGGAGTCAATTATCAATACTATCAGATTTGTTGAATATGTACCTTTCCGTTTGTTATTAGAACAAAGTATCTGGCATTTAGAAAATCGCGTTCAGTCCACAGCAACAATAGGCCCTTGCAATATTTTATTCAATCTCGCGATCGTTTCCGGTTTCCTGCAGGTCATCAGAGTAATCTCGCGCTTTAATTAGTAAACAGCATGTTCTCTTTCATTGTATCCTCTGTGATAGGATTAGCTCTTAAATCCTTCTGCAAGCTTCATTCAGTTCGAAGGCATTGACAAAACCAACGAAGGTCATCCATGGGAAACAAGCTGCATTAGGTACAGCTTGACCTGGTTCAGTTTTACGAGACAGACCTTTCTCTTTATGTAAGCGACCTGAAGTTCTTTTGACTAGGTCAATGAAGATTATAAAAAATACCAACCTGAGCCACAGCGAAACATTGTGCATCATGTACAAATACAGCGAAGCCAGGCAAAGTAATGTTTTTGGCAATATTTTAAAACGATTTATAGATACGTATCATCAGTTAGTTTATGCACACATCGCCATCAGATCACGTTGCGTTATTTCATTATATTCTTGATTTTTAAAAATAAAACAAATGGATGCAAAAGGACGACAGCTCAAAAGTAAAATAGAATAACGCGAAATAATGTACTATTAGGGCTTGTTCTCTGATCAATTGTTTTAATTGTTCTACATTATACATTATGAGTCTCGCAGATAGCCTACTTTTAGCCTTAATAAAGCTTTCCTACAAGTTGCAAAAAATATCTACTTCCGATGAATGCTTAAAGCTTTTAACTGAAATTTGTTACTACAATAATATCATGAACACTAGCCTAGGCTCTGTGAAAGACTGGGATAAATACAATTACCCGATTGTATCAAAGAGCTGCTGCAACAAAGATAAAAAAAATTAGACTGGCTCTTTTCAATGCGGATCAGTTTGATGAAGAGAAAGCGAGTGTAACAAGAGATCCATGAATGGATCTTGACGCCCACACAGTTAAGATAGTTTAAAGAGAAGGGTCTAAGAGGGGACAGAATCACGATTTGATTTTCCGTCTTGTGCCTATTTTTGTGTTTATTAGGTATATTAAAAAATTAGACAGACATTACATCAAAACCAAAACCTGCAAAACCAGACCATGAAAGGAAGCTATTAATAAAACATGAAAGTGATCGGAGCATCGGTTCCTGAGATATAGTGATAACAAGAATTAGCAATATACATAGAACTGCAGAAGACAGACAAATGGATAACAAAAGAACGAATAAATTGATCAAAACCAAAATGAGACCAGCACCGCTCCACCTAACGAGGAAGCTAAATCAAAAATATGGACTTGATTGGAATGGAGGTTTCCAAGATTAGCCGAAAACAAAAATGTGTAAATTACGGGAAAATGACTCCATTAGAGACGAACAGACCGACAGACAGGAACCAAAATGTTACCTGCGAAACTAGACCATGCAGGAAGCTTTGCCTAAAATATTAATGTGATTGGAGCAGCAGTTTCTGAGATATAGTGATAACAAGAAGTGTTATGGGACAGATGGACCACAGAGAGTGATAAGAATAGCCCACAGTCAGAATGACTGTGGGCTTAAAATAAGGTTAGATATTAAAAACACTCAACACATTAAACAAACCATTTTGTCCAGGGAGTATAAAAAAATGACATTATCTAGGTATAAAATTGTGTCAGGGACGCATCATTCCTTGAACCTGGACAAAACACAAGAGAAAGTCAGGTCTACAACTCGAAATTTTTTAATGAGCATTATACACCTACTCATTTTGTGTTTTGAGAAAATATTCATTTTCCTATAAGCTCAGTGTATCAATTAGTCTTTTTAAGATGTGTGTAGAAACGGCTGCTATTAAAGTTTGTATTGTCATTTGAATTAGTGTCAGCTTTTATCTTTGTTTTGTGTGTTTTAGTTTAGAAGTTTTTTTTTCTCGATTGAAAGCGACAATAAGGACTACCTAGGGACTATACATTTGGACATTCTGGAGTGCCGCTTTATCCAAAGTCATTACTGTTGAAGGGTTAGACGAAGAGGAGACCAGAGAGCGGCTCTATGCTTATATTGATGTCACGGGATAATACTGTAACAAGGTATTAATTTAAGCGCCTTGTGCATCAGGCGTGGAATAAACATCGTATTTTTTTGTATTACCAGTTTACGTCTGCAAAACCATGACACAATGCAACAAATAACTCCACTCTTATAAAAAAATATGGCTTTAATGAAACCGTTTAAAGTTCTTAAGTCATGGCGCTAGCGAAACCCTTAATGGTACTGTATTGAACCCTTACAGCAACTGTTCCAAGTATTTCTCCCTTTCTAATTCTATCAAAAAAAGTTTTGTCGTAATAGTTCCTTATAGATGTTTTCTTCTTTTCTAAAGAACTGGTTTTGCCGTTATGGTTCCATACAGATTTTTGAATCTTTTCTGGAGAACCATTATATTTAAAAGTGTAGGTATCCATGGAATAAGAAGACTTATATTAATTATACCAAAATAGATTGGGTGGCCTAATATTAGTATAAAGGTACACTCTCTTCTACCTTGAGAATTACGGGATTTTATCACTATAAAAACTATATTAATCGATTGCCAGCTTCAATAAACCCCCAGATTCCTTTGAAGATGCAGGAGCTCAATTCGTAGACTTTCAATGTGTAATACATACTACTACGAAGCAGTAGTATCTGTTCTAATTAAAATCACAGATCTTTTAGGAAATGATACAAAACTTTGCCATTCAGTTTTAAGGTTTCCTGAATTATTTCACGCCTGTATTTTCTGTAAGTTCGTAAATACCTATACATTTCCATTCCACTGATCGGCCCACTTATCGTCATATAGCTCCAAATTATATTAACAAAGGTACTAATGCTAACTCCAGTTATAGTCTCTCCCTGGATAAGTCGCAGGCTTAACAGAATATATATCTTGTAAACTTATATCTGATTTGCGCCCATGCTCTGCACATTTAAACTACAATTTAATCGGATAAACTGACAAATGAGTGCTCTCAAATTTACCTAATCTAAAAAGATGCCCAGAATAAAATGACATCAGATTCTCCCGCGTTAGTTGTCCTTTCCTTGCAAGTTATCGGGGTATTCTCACGCTTTAATTAGCAATCAGCCTGTACTCTTACATTGTGTCCTCTCTGATATGATCAGCTATTAATTCGCTCTTTGCAAGCTTCATTCAATTCCAACTCCTTGAAAAAAACCAATGAAGGTCATCCATACAAGCTGCATTAGGTACAGCTCGACATGGTTCAGTTAAATGAGAGAGGCATGTTTTGTCTAAGCGACATACAGTTCTTTCGACTAGGTCAATGGAGTGCATAAAGACTACCAACCTGAGCAACACTTTAAATTTATCCACCATTAACTAATACAGCAAAGCCAAGCGCAGAAATGATTCTCACTCTATTTAAGATGAGTTTATCGGATACGTACGGTAATTAGTTTATACACGTCACCATCAGATCACGTTGCTTAATTTCGTTACATGCTTGATTTTTATGAAACAAATTGATGCAAAATCATACTTACAACTAAACACTAAAACAGAATTATGCGCAAATGCAATTCACCGATTGGCTTGTTCCCTCAGTTGTTTCAACTGTTCTGATTTACACATGTAAGCTTCACAGTCAGCCTATTCTCAACCTTAAAGCATTCCTACAAGTCTACAAAAAGTACTTCCGATTTATAGTAAAAGCTTTCAACTCAAATTAGTTGCTACAAATATAAAATGAACATTAGCCTTGCTTTTGTGAAAGAACGAGATAAAAACAATTTCCTGATTTCCTGAGCTGCTACAACAAAAATGAAAAATTAAACTGACTCTTTTCATCGTGGATCAGTTTGAAGAAGAGGAAGCAAGTGTAAAAATAAGGTTAGATATTGAAAACATTCAGAACGTTAAACAAACGGTTTTTTTACAGGGAGTATAAAACCATTGCATTATTTAGGTATAGAATTGTGTCAGGGACGCATCGTTCCTTGAACCTGGACAAAATATTAGAGAAAGTTACGTCTGTAGAGAGATAAAAGCTTTCTGGTGGCATTTCCGAGCACTCAACAGACAAGTCGAAATTGTAAAAATGAGCATTAATCTACAATTGTTTGTTTGGGGAAAATACTCGCTTACATAACGTAGACAATTAGCTCAGTCTGTAACAATTGGGTCTTTTTGGTATTGTGTTCCATATCCGGACGGAAATCTAACCTGGTTGGGAATTTGTGGTAACGGCTTTGGTTGATCATATGCGCCGAACAGATGTAACCATTCATAAAACTAATTGTAACGGTATAATACGACGGCAGCTTCATGGTTGTCAATTCAATAAGTTTCAACTTTTATCCGTGTTTTGTGTTAGTTTTTTGTCTTAGTTTAGAAGCCAGATCACTCGAACTTTTTTTTGCTGGATCGAAAACGGCAATAAGGACTACCCAGGGACTATACATTAGGGAAAGCTGGATGGCCGCTTTATCCAAAGTCATTACTCTTGACTGGTAGACCAAGAGGAGACCCGAGAGCAGCTTTTAAGCTTAGATTGATGTACCGGGATGATACGGTACGGTATGAAGGTATTGCTTTAAGCGCCTTGTGTATATGAGACGTGAAATAAACAGCGTGAGTGTTTGTATTTTCGGTTTACATGTACTGCCACACAGCAAATAACTCAATTCTAAGAAAAACATGGCCCCAATGGAACCCGTTAACGTTCTTCAAGCATGGCTCTGGCGGAACCCTTTATGGTTCTGCATGGGACCCTCACAGTAACTGATATAAGCATTTCTTCCTTTCTTGTTATGCAAACAAACGTCTTTGTCTTAATAGTTCCATATAGATGGTTTTTTTCTTTTTTAAAAAAGAAGCCGTTTTTTCCGTTACGGTTCCATACAGATGGTTCCATCTTTGCCAAAGAACCCTCAGAGGGCCATTATTTATCGAAGTTTAGGTTTCCATGGAACAACCAAACTTAAATCGATTATAACAAAATAGATTGTGTTCGTTTATATTATTATAAAGCAAACTCTGCGCATCCCACAATTGGTTTCTTCTTTTTTTCTCCAAATTTTGCTTTGTTTTTGCTTTTTGTTTCCAAGTTTGAAGACAAATTTGCTGTGATGGCCTATCCTAGTCATAAGGAAACTAATATTGGTCAATTTACAAATTAACCAGTTTAAGCCATTTAAATGAAGGCCTAATTGGGCGACATACATGTTTTGTTTTGAGTCGTTGAGTATGACCGGTTTTCATATATTAGGCTGAACACAAAATTGATCTTAAATAAACCCCCAGATTCTCTGAAGATGGAGCTTAACTCGGACTCTTCAATTGTTTAATACATAATATTTTGAAGAAATAATGTCTGTTCTGAATAAAATTACAGATCTTTTCGGAAATGATACAAAACTTGGCCTTTAAGTTTTAAGGTTTTGTTAATTATTACACGCCTGTATTTTTCTGAAAGCTGTAAATACATCTACCTATACAAATTTCTTCCAGAGATCGGCCTACTTCATATAATTCCAAGTAATATTGACAAATCTACTGTCTCTAATTCCAATTATCTTTTTTTCAAATCAGTTGCAGGCTTAACAAGATATATCTCTTGTAAAATTATATCTGTTTTGTGCTTCTGCCCTGCAAATTTAAACTACAATTAACTCGGATAAACTGTGTTAGAAGATTGACCCAATCTAAAAAGAATGCGCCGAATAAAATAACATATCAGATTCACCGCTGCTGCCACCCTGCTAATATTTAAGGTTTTGTGACATCAATGTTCGTTTGTTTGTTTGTTTGTATGTTTGTTTGATTGGGGTTTAACGTCGTACTCAACGACGAATTGGCCCTTCACACTGTAACTTGCCTTATTACGTTGTAAAACCGAGATGAAACCTCGTTAAAGCCACCCATGTGATTGTCGGAACCACAACATGTGACTCGCTCATATACCTGATGGTCGACGGCGGACTCGATCCGGTGAACGGTATAAAGAAGCAGGTTTAGTAATCGCACACGCTACCAGTAAGCCACGGTCGCGAGCGTGAAAAAATAGAATGTGTAACATTAACACACAGATGATGACTTCCGTGGCAAGTGAATTCGCCAAATCGTGACCAGATATTCCTATGTGAGAGGATAGAATTGGCATAAAAGAATTAGGGCGGAAAGCACATTGAATTGATTTTAAGTAAGGTAGAAAAGAATTAAACAAGTAAATAATTGTTTCTTTATAACTAGTGCTCAAGAACATAAAAAAAACGTTATGACTGGTATAGATTTTCATTTCACTTCAAACGATTTTCACGAATATTACAACGACGTAAACGTAGTAAAGATTCCCGTCTAGATGATTTATATAGGTGAAGATTCAAGAGATAGGACTGTGTGTTCCCGAAGGGAAGTGCTCTTAACGGTGATATGATAACCCTCAGAGATATGTCGTAGCTCTGAGGACATCAACAGAGTTAAGATCCTGGTTAAGACGGTTTCTATGGGTTTAGATTCAAGAGATATTACTGCTTGCTTTGGAAGCGAGGATAACATCAATGTAAATACATGTGAAGCATTCTCTGTAAAGAGTGATCTGATAGTCAAAGATATGTCCCAGCTCAGAGTGTGATGGATTCGCTACTACTCTTGGCAGACTCGATTATGATTTACCAATTATGTCGAACAGTTTTACAGAATTAAGCCATCATACATATTGGTTTAGGTATTGAACTTGTTAAATTCTATCATCTGTCAACACTCCGCCAAAACTAAAATAAGAGTTTGGATGAGAAAAAACGCGCATTATACAAACTCTATTATCAATTACTACAAGAGGACAGCCTTTATGTTTTGTCTTATGTTTTATGCAAATCTGGTGTTAATCTACTACACCCTAGACCCTACTGAAAACTTAATATGCGATCTCTAATTTGTAGCAAAACTTTACTTTAACAATAAATTTGGATCCTCGTAAAAGCCCTGTATTGTTGAGGTGGCTCTCACAGATTTTAATAATGTAAAAAGTTAGTTGAATTAAAAAGTCACACTGAAAACAAATACATCCAATGAGCAGATAGATCGAATGAAATAACGGAATACACGGCCTCAGTGGTCCGGCAGGAGTTTCATTCTTTAGTTCTGTTGTCATATTTAAACCTTCTTTCACTCATAACGCTGGGGGTGGGGTGGTGAGAGAACGGTGAGAATCTATAATGAATCATTCTAAAATTTAAGGGGGCTGTGGCACATTTGAAAGGATTTACAATAGAAAGAAAGTCAATTTGCTTATACAACAATTCATTAAATACGCCAAAGCAATAATGCAACTGGACACCCAAATTATCACTGGCAGTAGACCTTATTCGTTTTGATTTGCCACATTCGTCAGGGACATATTTTACAAGGGGGGATAATGCCCGGGATATAGTGCCTTTTATTACGGAATATAGAAAGTAACACTTCTCAAGCAGATAATTGTATATCAGAGAAGGCTATGCCGTTAAAGTTTTTGTAGGAGTGATTATAGGGATTTACATAGGCATTTATTTAAAAATATATATAGTTTTGACTCATTAAAAAGGCAAAACTGCGCTTCTCTAAGACCTATCGTCCACACCTGGGGGCAAGCACCTTTGTGTTTTAAACAATTGTAATACAATTGCCCAATTATTCGTAATCGAGTTGAAAATTGAAGTTCCAAGCCAATGTCCATCTCTGTGGACAAAAACACCCAAACTCAAAAGATAGCCCAAATGAAGCTACCTTATTCAATGGTCTTAAAATCTAACTAAGATTATCACTCTGGGTCTCAGGAGGATATATATTTATATTAATATAAATAGATATATACTAAAATAATCGAAACATTTGAGTACGTCATTATGTTGGTATTTACCTTATGTGAAATAAGAAACCGACTTGACGTAACATAATCTATCTGTTTTAGAAAAAAGCAAACAATATACTACTGGTAAGCATTTGAACAGATTAAGGTTACCAACTACTTAGCACTTTGTCTGGATATTTCTGTTTGTGTCAGAGACTTCGGTGAGGATAATTGTCCTGACAACAAACTTATCCGTCGTTTAATTTACCATTGATGCGATTACCCTTTTACCCACAGGGTTAATTCTGCCTGGTTCTGTTAGTCATAGCACGGCTTTTGAATTTCTATTCCAAGTAGCACACTGCCGCCTTTCCATCTTCTCTAGCTACGGGTTACTATTCCGAGCTACCCTGCATTAAACCCTTGGCGGATAATTCATGATTAATGGGACTCGGCTTCCAAGCAATTGATTGGATGTGTAGGAACTTCTACGCATCCAATAAGATATTGTGTTATTAGAAGACTTTGCTAGTAAAAAATGCGGCGAATGTAACTGTAAACCGCGGGAGTTCACTGAAACCTTGATCGTTTTTCCGCTAGATGGCGTAGCTGAGACTCTCATTGTACATTAATTATCTGCCAAGGGTTGTAATGCAGAGTATCTCGGAATGGTAACCCTTGGCTAGGGAAGATGCCACCTTTCTGTCTCACTTTAGAGAGTTCCCAAGTTTATACTCCTAAAATCTCCAAGTTTACACTTATGGGATAACATCAGAATAAAACGTATTCATCTAGTCTTGTCTAATTCAACTTTTTTGAAACAAATTAAAATTATGTCGTTTTGGCAGTGATGTCACACACAACTTGACAACCTTTCAATTATTGAACTAGTCCATATTTTCACATTCGAATGATATACAATTTTTATTAACAATTTTGAGTATATGAGTTAAATATTAAATTTAAATATATATAGATATGTTTAGATTACGAACACTTCTTTTTTCGAATGGTCACGTCGACCTCATGTATAATTATGTAGGAGTCGCAATCCAGTGATTTTGCTTCTTATAAAAGGATTCATCGCCGGTTTCCACTGCATTTAAGTCAGGTGAAGTGAATCCCGAACAATCTGTTGTCAAATAAGGTTGTACCCTTGATGCCGCGTTAAACTCTTAATGAACAAAGGTTTCCTCTCTGGCTTTTTGAAAGGAAGAATGGACAGTATGAAGTGGACAATCCGTCGTCATATAAGTTAAATATCCTTGAAGACGACGTTAAACACCAATCAAACAAACTAACCAAACCTCTGGTGTCCTTTGATTTTGATGCAATTTTCCTATTTAGTTTTACTGCGAGGAAAAAATGTTAAAGTATGGCAATATTAAAATTAAGCCATCGGTTGAACAACATAATGCACCTAGCCTTCACAATTCCATGTCTGTGATCAAATACTGCCACAAAACAAAAGACCTGTACACTTTAAATGAAAACTAAAATTATCAGATCTAAAAAGTTATTGTGAGAAAGGCGCTTCTAAGTGTCCAATTAGTTTCGCATTTAATGTCGATGTCACATTAAGTATGTTGTTATTATACTAGTCAATTAAACTGTGTTTCCCTTCGTCTTTGTTATTTGAATGTTCACTTGACCGAGTTTTCGTGCTTTTGTCACCAGGAAATGGCAAACGTGCCGGACAAGACAGCTATATGAATACAGATGCTGGAGTTGATTCACTTTTCTTAAAACTCCTCCTTCAACCCGATACGACAGGAGAAGAATTCCCAGATGGTGGTGACCAGGGTTATGAATTATCCGCTGACACGTGGTCCTACCAAGAGGAGATTCAATGTTATACTTTATGGACAATATTTGTACTGTAATCAGTTTTGCTTCCTGGTTTCGATTATCCCACAAACTGATAAAAACAGTACTCAAGACAATTTGTATCCCATCGGCATAATGCCGTAGGGATTATGTCGTCACGCAGTCCGTCAGTCCGTCTGTATGAGGACGTGAACACAATAAAAACAATACAACTTAACCCAGGGTTTTCATACTTTGGATACACATTTGTCTGACACTAATCTGCATTCCTATTTAAAATAGGGTCATTCCAATAAAATTTATGGTTTCCATGGCAACATAATGATACGTACATAATAATAATGGTATTACAGGCGACGTGAACACAATAAAACCAAAACCGCTTAACCCAGGGTTTTCAAATTTTGGAAACCCATTTGTCTTACAATAAACTCTATTCCTAGTTAAAATGGGGTCATTCCAATAAAATTTCTGGTTCCCATG
>JAVFBW010134307.1:0-13474 GCA_034783835.1 Mopalia ciliata
CAGAGCTAAAGAGTAACGGGAAGCAGATTTGTTTGTGATGTTCTATATTTGTGTCCGTCGTCATATAAGTGAAATACCCTTAAGTACGACGTTAAACACCAATCAAACTCTTTCTTTTATGACCTAGATATATTGCTTTAATTTCATTGGTTGAATGGCAAATCTTTTCCTTACGACTTCTCACATTTCATAGTTTGATTGACATTTTGTGTGCGTAACACAGAATTAACGGGTAATGTATTTGTACCTTTTTCTTTTTATTATTTTTAATTGGATTCCAAAGACTTTCCTGATAATTGTAAAGTTCTCTGAATTAAACACAAGTATATTGTAAAAGTTATTAATCTTAAGAATTTTTAAAATGGATGAATCTATTTTGTACAGAACTCTATTTAAAAATGTTCTAAATGGCTTCAATCAGCTGATGAATTAAACTATTTATAAGAAGGTGTAAATAATTATACTCTCTGATGGTAAGATGTTTGTTATGATATCCTGATGTTCAATAGTTCTTAATGTATATAACTCCCCTGTTTGCTTGATATATCAACTGTGTGGTTTATGGGTTGAGAGGTCCTCCACTGTTAGTGTGGCCTCGCTGAGCTAGATATTTACAATGCACATGTATATACATTACTAGGACATGGCCAGTAAACAATGATGTTGTCCTTTAAAGTTTCCATGAATTGAGCATTCTATTTAATGGCCTGTAGGAAAAATTGGTACAAATTTGACAAAATATTACAAACATTTCACAGTCCTACAATGTGCTGGTTTATCATTTATGTTCAGTACACAGCTGAATATGGTCACCATGATTTATCTAGAGCTCAACTAAAAACCCTCATTTGTTTGTGGGGTTTTGGGGTTTTTTTTTTTACATCGGTGGCTTGCCACTTTCTATTTTTAATTTTTACCTGCATGGGTTTGGATGGGGATTCATGTTGCCCTGGTGCTCTTCTAGTTATGGGGCCATATGAAACTGATCCATTGAGGAATCGTGTTGTCTATCCTCTGATTGTGCTGTCATCATGTCTATTGAGCTGGCAAGCCCTCATATGTGATTATTCTCCAATCTTACTTTTCATGTGATTGTCTTCCACATACTCAATCTGACCTTTATGCACAGTAATGGTTATAAAAGTTGTAATCAAGCGTGCCTCTTTAAGCTGTGGTTATGAGTTTGTGTATAGTCTCCAGAGTTCACTTGTAATTATCAGTTAACATGGTAAATATCTTCAGTCACCATTTAAGTGGAATGATCTTAAGTAGTCAGTACTGTGAAATTTTCTATTCGTGGACTCAGGATATTTACTCACTCCAGTGCTTTAAATCAGCATCAACAATTCTGTATAATGTAACTATATATTACTAACTCACTATGGTGCTCTAAATATCCAAGGTTTGAATTTTTCTAATTCTACAACAATTCAGTGTGAATTCCATTCCTTACTTATTGAACCATCTGGTTAAGGGCAGTTTATTGGAAGAGTAGCAAGCTGTCTTTACATAGCACTGGATGAAATTAACTTTCCAACACATGATGTGGCTCTAACAATGGCGAGGATGATTTTGACAAGGTTTCCTCTTGGTTTTCTACCATAATAAGGCAAGGAGAAGATGAATCGTCATATAAGTGAAATAACCTTGAGTACAACTTTAAACCCCTATCAAACAAGGAAGTGATTTGATACAGATGGTTTTAATGCATTGTTGTAGCGAGGCAATAAACATATGATGCTGTCTTTCATGTTCCTATCTTCAGTGAAAATTGTACCTGACTGTCTAATGTATCTAAGGATATTGTAACCTGACTGTCTAATGTATCTAATGATACTGTACCTGACTGTCTAATGTATCTAAGGATATTGTAACCTGACTGTCTAATGTATCTAAGGATATCCTTCAATATATAGATATTGCTGGAATTTTTATCGAAAGATTTCCGGTACAGCCTTATTTCTGGATTTGTATGCATTTTATTGCATATTTTATTTTATCCACATATGTTCCAAAACGTTTGCATTTTACCTATCTTAGAATGTCTTTCAATATATGCAATTTTTTAGGGGTTGTCTACGGATGGCCTAAAACTCGTTATTTTTTAGGAGTTTTCAAAACATGCATTTTTCTAGGAGTTATATAAGGACATCCCAAAACCTGAATTTTTCTTGGAGTTGTTTAAGGATGGCCCAAAACCTGAATTTTTCTTGGAGTTTTAACAGGTTGTCCCCAAACACATGTATTTCACTATGACTTATCTATGGATATCATAAAACATACGCATTTTATTGTGACTTGTCCATTGATGTGTCCCGAAGCTGGTTTATTGATGTCACAAAATGTTGCCATTTTTCTGAGAAAGACTAAACATAAGCCGTTTCTGGGTCTTTTAAAGATCTTTTCAAAATGTGAATTTTTATGGGATGTTCCTAAGGATGAACAAAAAACATATATTTGTCTGGAATAAACCAACATGTGACAAGTATTCTCAAAACTAAATAGTCTTTCAAAATTCGTACATTCTTTATTCAATGCATAATTGTGTTATAGGGTTTCTTCAAATATTGTGGTATAAATACCCTGTTATGATGTTGCATGACAAGTTTTCTTTATTCCGAGACTCTGTTTTGATTTTATGAATTGAATGTCCACATTTAATGTTATGCAACCAGCCAAAGGTACTTTGTATACAAGTATATTTATGTGGTTTACCGTCTGATGTTGAGAAATATTAATTTTTCACCAAACAAATAATATCCCTTTATACTTCGAGGTTTCTTTACTGACAGTGATGGAATATGCATCAGCATGAGGGTTAACGCCAAGTTAACAAGGTATGCAAACCACTAGATTAAAGAGCCACCTGTTTGAAATGCGCTTATGATTTTGGCTAAGATGCACATGCTTACAACCTGACACATTTACAATTGGTAAGGGTGATAATTGATTGTGTATGTAGTTTGTAGCCCAGAAATGTTTACATATCTTTACTCTAGATGCTCAGACAAATATATTGTAATTTTTAATACTCAATCGTTTGTTTGTTTAGATTGGGAGAGAGTTGAATGAACACAATTACATCTGTTTGGAGTGTTCATTTAACAGAAGCCTGTTTGAATAGTAATGGTTTGTGATTATTATGCTCAAACAATAGAATAGACAGACTGGGTGACATCCAGATTTTTATCTAAGACTCATTGTTTAAGAATGTTTTGACTTAAATATAGATTGTGATTTAACAACATTTCTATTTATACTGGGTGTCTGAGAAAAAAGTGCAATTTTATGATCAGATCGTGGTTGTTGTAATTTCTAACGGGTGTTGGACTGGATATCTGTCCTCATGATCCTTGGGTCAAGAGATATACAACTTATCTATTGTGGTAGTTTGTAGGGCTAGTTTATTGTGCACATTTGCATGGTTGTTCAATGTTTTGCAACATTTCCTAGTTATTGTTACATGTGATTTATTACCAGTGGCATTAACCCATCAGGTTGTCTCACCAACAAAAGAGTGAAAATAAACCAAAGGAATGAGTATTAAAAGCCTAAACCAACAAAATAATTCTGTTATTTATGTATTTTATATTCAGTGATCATTTTGATGTTTAATTTATGAGTGATCTCCCATTGTTTTACTTTATTGTGACACTACACTCCAATGAAGTGTGATAAAATGTGTTTCAATAAAATTCGATAAATCCGAGATAATTGTTGATAGAAACAGCTTAAGTAACTTACAATATCTTATTTTTTACTTCTAAAAAAAAAATTTTTGTTAATCATAAGGAATGTGTTCAACCTCTCCATGACCAAGAATTTTGAATGTTGTATATGTGCTCTTTCATGTAAAATAAGTATATTTAGTGTGCTGGAATATTCCATTCATTTAAACTGGAGATGGATTTTATTTGATGTGTTAGACTGTTTAACAAATGTATGTTTATGCCTTTTGTGTTCTTAGTGCCAATGAATATATTTTTGGGTGTTTATCATGCTTTAATAAATCATATCAATTGTATCCCATAATTTTGTCCGTCCCCCCTCTCTCTCTCCCCCTACTACATTTATAAGGGTGACTAAGAAATGCTACTGTCTGCCACAAATGTCGTGAACATAATAAAATTTTCAAGACAACCTGAGAACAAATAAATTCATAAACTTGGAGTGCAGCTTTCTCTTGTTAAGGCAAGTGATTGGACTTCATGTTGCCCTTGTGCTCTCAGAGCTAAAGGGGGACAGGAATCCTATCTGTTTGTGGTGTCTGTATTGCATCCTGTATTTGTCCCATCCTGTTTGTTTCCAGTTTTGTTGAGGGTAGTTCCCTTTGCCCATTGGGCTGGCACATCGTCATTTAAGTGAAATACACATAAGTACGACGCTAAACCCCAATCAAACAAACAAACAATTCACCAAAACAAATTCATTGCATAATTTTACAATATTCATAGCTGAATGGATTGTGAGCTTGATTACTCAAGAACAAATTCATGGATTACTTTGCTGGGGTAGTTTTTACAAGGTTTCATCCTGGTCTTCCACCGAAATTAGGCAAGGAACAGTGTGAAGTGGACAATCCGTATCATATAAGTGAAATACCCTTGAGTACAATGTTAAACCCCAATCAAACAAACTTTAAAAAACATATTGGAATACATATAATTAGCTCCTATAAGAACAACATATTGAATTTGATTTCACCGAATTGCATAAAATATGGGTGCCATTTGGGTAATTTTACAATATTAAGATGTTAATGCGTTTTAATAATGTATAAAGAAAAGCCCCATTAATTTTGACTAGCTTCCTCTTGTTTGCTCAATGAATTTGATTGAATTTCACAAAAATGTTTAAAGAAAATATGGTTGTCATAGGGATTTGCGACATGAAAACAATGGGTGGGATTGGATTTCAATAGATTTTCAAAAATAATAAAGACTACATTGGGTAAGTTTACAATGTGTTTTGGGTCCAGTTTCTGACATTGGGTTGGTTTCTACCATATTTAAGTAATGTTGAATGTGATAGACATTCCGTCATAAGTGCAATACCTGGAGTATTAACTTCAATCGCAATAAAATAATGTTACACACTTTGAAAACAACTTCTGGTGCCCCCTGTCTAAGGGCAGTAGCAATCCTAAGAGCAAGAATGAACTTTCCAACATGATGGAAATTCTTCACATCTTGGTTGTTCTATTGTCAATTATTGTTGGAATACACCATCAGCATATAAGTGAAATACCCTTAAGCACAGCAGAAAACACCAATCATTCAATTCCAATCCTTGCAATGATAAATGTTTTCAAATGTGGATTTCTTGCAACAATGTCCAACATTACATTCATTGATTTAACAAATTACACATGCCAACATGGCTGCTATAATGCACATTGGACAACTTTCTATACTGTGGACATAGTAACATGAAAACAACTGCACAGAAGAATAACCTTGGGCTGTACTTCAACAAATGTCTTTTACCAAATTTTGTCTGCTAATCTGGTAGCCATTTTTGTAATTTTATTATTTATGCAAATATAGTACAGTATATGTTGTAAAGGCCATAACTTGTAAATAGCTTGATCAGGTTTAGGTTATATAAAACTTAACTTCATTCTTTCTTTATTCATTGCTTTCTGCCAAGCTAGCCAATCTACTGAGGATTAGTACATTTACCACAACCTTTGGTCTAAAGAGACGGGAATCTGTTCTCCTAACTAAATTGGAAAAGGTGATTTGACAACCATTGTGGTGATGTTCAAATAAGCCCTCAAGGGATAGACCACTGATTTTTGACCAAAACTTATATTTATTGTAAATTTTCAGAGACAAACATCTGTATTGCACTTACATTTGAGTAAGCATAGCTGTTTATAAGTTCATTTAATAGGCCGGGCTGAGGTCATTTTTCGAAAACAGGGTCAGTCACCATTGTGTCTGCTTATGGATGAATTGGAAGGCATCTGTAACAGAGCATTTGCCCAAGCTTGGTCATCCAAGCCAATATTCTGCTTTTTAAATTAACAGCTATGCTAATTCGATTACCAGTGCAATACAGATGGTTGTCTATGCAAAATAATAAGTTATGGTCGAAAATCTATGATCTTCCCCTTTAAGTGGGGGACCTGCTAGCTGCTCGGCTTGTTTCTTGTTTTTACTTTTGTCTTTGTGTCTGGCTAATAGTGGTTGCGGTGATTGGGTGGTGTTAGATCCAAGTTTGCTGTTTATCACTTTTCCTGAAGACCATGTAAGCAACTATGCAAAGGCTCTGGTTAAAGGTACAATAGTCTTTCAAGAATACTCCTAAAGTATCACTGAATGGTTTTAATTTAGGAGTAAAATAGACACCTATATCATACATAATTTAACGATCCTGTTGTTTTTTGTAGGTCCTGTAGCCCTTTGCATTTAGATAATTCTTCGATTTAGTTTAGCAATGAATAGTTTTAACAGGTTAAAATGCAGTTTTAATTATTTACGTTTTGTTATTACCTAGAGTTTAGAAATGTACTACTGTCCTGTCCAAGTAAAGATTGAATGCAACTGTTTTGTTTTTATGTTCTGGGGTTGGGTTTGATTTGCTGTCACAATAAAATGCAGAAATACGCACTGAGATATTTGAGTTTTAAACATTTTGTTGGTGTTTGTGGGGGAGCTTCCTTTCGTCCTTGGAAACCCATTATTTCGCCAGTGACGTTTAACCCATCATAGGAGTGCATGAACACCTAATTCAACAAACAAGTTACCAACACTGGAGAATACTCAAGTCAGTCTTTACAGTCTTCAATTAGGGGTGATTAGACAACATTCCAAGCTTGTATCATCTTCTTGATCATACCAGGACTTCTAACCCTATACTGGTTACTGCCGAGTGCAAATATACATAATGAAACAACTATGACATCTTTATCGTCCTTCCAACTCCCTTTACGGACTCTCGCTGCATGAGCATCCCCAAGACCAAAACAGTCTATACTTTAAATAAATAAATTCATAATCCATAAACTTGTGGTGTTTTTATATTTTCAATTCCCAAGGCAGTAAACACAAGATGCATCCCAGTGTGCCATTGTTCATCTACATCCGATAGTAAAATAAGACACCTCCAATTTTGTTTTCTTAATTTGAAAAAACTTAAAGCACAATAAGGGAATTGGTTGTCATGAACAGCGATTGGGAAGCAGACCTCTGTTTTAAACTATGATTTAATGGCATCAAAATATCAGAATTTTTTTTAGAAGACTTCCTGTGCGACACTTCTCCGAGTCTTATGGCATTGTCATGTCAGCATGCGATGCCACTTCTTATTTCTGATTAGTTGGTGACGGTGTACTGCATACAAGGGGGAATTTAGGAAGAGCCCCTTTTATAGTAGTGAGAGATTCACATATTCTGCCTTTTTTTCAAGTTAGAATGATGTTTAACCCGTTCGGTGCTGGTGTACCCTGATTGGCACCATAGACAAACTTTCATTATGTGCTAGTGTACGAGGATTAATGACTGACATAAACATTGATAAAACAAGCTCCTAAAAATAAAGGGGAATCCCCAAGCTACCGTATTTTAACCTCAAACTTTCTTACACCAATAAGCCCAGCAAGGAATACATATATGCATATTATACAATCCAGCAGAGAAAGGGTTAAACACTCGACATAGGCCATAGTGTTGTAGCAAAGACCTGTCATCAGTTTGACACCTCATCAAAACTCTGGAGGCCTGCAGCAGCTCCATGTCAAAACTGACAACAGAGGTCTTAACTACAACACAATGGCTCGGGCTGAAACCCCTCATCCCTAGGGTTATTGCATCAGTATAGTGCATTTTTACATTTATTGACAGAGCTACTTAATGTGCATTGACTTCGTACTTGTTCATAGCCACTAATAAGGAGCACAACTCCGGGGAGAGCAGTCTCAACTATTGGATCGTGTTCCATCTCTAGTATCCTAAAGTTTTTATAACCTCTGCCTCCTCAGCATGGTCTGAACAAAGCAAGATTAACAGGATTGCAGAGATGTAGTAATTTACAAACGACAAATTCGTAAAACATCTTTATTGTTTTTGAAAGGCTAGCTCCACAACAGAGGCTAGGAATGTTCAGAGAGTTTGTACTGGGTCAGTTTTTTTTGTAAACCTCACTTGAGGATACCACAACAGATCGTCTTTATGTTGCCCCAAGGCTTGGAACAGACGCATTTAATGGGTTCTAGACTTGCTGGATGGGTACACAGCATAGATATTTGTGTTGTGTTTAGGCTTATAGAAGAGGAAAAATATAAACAGTTAGCTGCCTTTGTCAAAATCTTTTCCTCATCCTCCATGTGAAAATGTTTCCATTAAGCCTTTCAGAAACTTTCAACTTGTTATTACATGTACATCCTTACATTAAACAAATTTCTTAGTCAAAAGCGATATCCTCTCTACACAGGATTACAGGAGACACTGTAGACTAAATTTGGTTCCCAAAAGAGGTGGCATAATTCTGACAATGAAAGGGTATGATGAGAAACTGAAAGGACAACTGAATACCCCAAAACCACCCTTGGTTGGTCAATGTTTTCTTTACGGTTGCTCTCCCAATATTAAAGGGAAATTTATTTAATCTAAACAGTGGAACTGACGTCATTGTTCCAAAACACGGTAGTTATATCATCTAGTCATGGTTGTCCCCTATTGCCTGCACTGGTGGATGCTTTCATGTTAAGCTGAAAGTGAGTTTTCCGTCCACAAGCGAAACAACTGCTTGTCATATATCAACCTGGTACTAAAAAAAAGATTTTTAAAAGTGCATGTCCTTTGAAAACATGCTTAACTTTATATGTGCTACTCAAAGAGCTATATTGATATGTATAAAACAATTTAATTTGCACTTGGTTAACCAAGTTGTTAGAGATGCCTTCCAATGCATCCATAGGCAAACGGACACACTGGTGACCGACTATGTTTTAGAACAATGATGTCAGTCCTGCCTCTTAAATTAACGGCCATGCTGCCTACAAGGACTGGCATTAAACAGAATAGGCTTTGTGCTCCCCCTTAGCACACAGATATCCCTCCAACCAACCAACCACCCAGCATCAAGACAGCTTAGGAACGGTTTGATTTATTGGTGTTTAATGCAGTGCTTTACAGTATTTCACTTATATGTTGGAAATGTATTCTGTAAATAATTGACTCCACCATACCTGACAGGTAAAGACAGCATTGCTACTCACTCTAAAACTGACCTTAGCTTTGGAATGTGACTAGATAGTATATGTACAAAATCTGTCTCCAACTAGGGCATATAATCCAGTTCATTATAGAGACAAAAAAAAAATGCATTTATATACATGGGTTAGACTTTCTGTATGAAGTGAAAGTATATTAGTCACAAATTCAAAATTGTATTAATTTCCTATTTAAAGTGTCTCTCCAGCCGATGTTTTACCTGGTGTGTTAGATAATGCTTCTCTCCAGCCGGTGTTTTACCTGATGTGTTAGATAAATGTGCTTAGTTCAAAAGTAAGGAATTGAATTAAGTCAAAAACTTTTTTTTGAAATTGGCCCCTTATTGAAATATATACAAAATAGCTGGAAAAAAAATTGAGTGGTTAGATATTTTCTACAGATCAAACTAGTGGTATCCAGTTTTTGTACCCCCTGACTACCTCAATTTGTTATAGCATAATAAACTTCATATTAAAACACATGAAACTAAATAAGGTACTGGTAGGATGATTTATTCTAGAAAACGGCTCTATAACTTAACAATGACATTATACAACAAGAGAGGATTGACATTAAGAGAAAGCTATCACAGTGAAGGTGTGTACAGCTCAACACAAATCCCTCTTTCACTGGGAGATGAAAGATGCCCAAAAACAGACTTCTGAGTACACTGTTAAACGGAGACATTGTCAAACAATTCCGAATCAACCTTAATAAAATTAAACCATTATCTTTCGATAAAGTATAAACCTTAACAAAAAATAATATTTCTAATAAAAGTTTTTCAGATGTGTCAAAACTCGATGGCATATTTTTGCCTTCAGTCTTCTATATTTGTTCAGATTGTGTCAAAGGCTGATGTAAATTCTGTTAGTTTCAGTTGGGATAGAAATGTCACATTAAAAATCAGTTTGTACAACTGTTGAGTAGACACTGACAAGTCGTATTAACACACTCTTAGTCCAGTTGATCATCAGGCCACACTAAACAGCTGTTTATTCAGGTTTTCTTCTACTCACTTCACATATTTGATTAGAATGAATATAATGTCTGAAGTAACTGATGTCTCCCATGCGATGCTTTTTCCAAGTTAGGGTGTGGTCTGAAAGGGGAAAATAGTTTAATCAGTTTTACGGATTCCAGATGAACGATGAAACTTGTGTAAACAGACATTTCATGGGACAACAAAAAAAAAGATGTTTAAGACAATATCTCGGCATTACAATTTGTGTTAAAACTGCAATAAAATACAGAAACTTATAAACAAGTGTCTTCATTTTATTGCTTATATTATATAACAGTTCACATTGTCACAACTGAAAAAAATTTATAATTTGATTTACTAGTAATGCAAAATTAATTTGAACTGTCAAAAAGGACAGCAATTCTATGCAATTTATTGCACAACCTGGTGTTCAGAATAGGAGTTGGAATAGGTCGATACATTTAGTGTACATTGTTGAGCTGAAGATCTTAATCCCCAAACTTGTCATTATTAACTCACTAAATTTTAATCTTTATTCACACCACTAACAGAGCTGCAAGGGTATGGACCGGTGTGAACAGGCTCACACTCAAGCAGCTATATGGTCAGATACATGCTGGCATAGCTTTGACTGTGTAACTGTCACTGATGTTCAATTAGCCTTGTTCATATAGCAGTGGGCTAAAGCTATCTAGAATAAACAAGTTCTGGTGTAAAGTTTATTCTTAAAGGAATGAAAAAAGGAAAGAAAATAGGGAGAAAAAATCAACGTACCAGTGGAGACCAGATTTCCATGTTTCATGTGTTGGTAGATGCAAGCTTCACTAATAAAAATTCCATTTATCATCATTAAGGTGCATACATTTTAAGATTAAGAACTACAAATGTTTAAATCTGGGAACATGTTGATATATCTTGACAAGTTTGACTCCCATATAATATGACTTTTTTTTTTAAATATCTGGCTCAATTGTGGTTGGTTTCTTAAGTCAACCCACAACAAACCTACACGGCACCAACCACCTTTCACCATGGACACCTAAGCCAAAATGACACCAACCACATGCGGTCATGGACAGCAAACCCACTGGTGACCATGGACAAAAAACTCACCAGTGGCAAGGGACAAAAACCTCACCTGTGGCAAGGGACAAAAAACTCACCTGTGGCAAGGGACAAAAAACTCACCTGTGCCCATGGATGGCAAACCCACCCGTGACCATGAAACTCACCTGTGATCATGGACAATAAACCCACCTGTGACAATGGGCAATAAACCCACCTGTGACAATGGGCAATAAACCCACCTGTGACAATTGGCAACAAACCCACCTGTGACAATAGACAACAAACCCACCTGTGATTATGGGCAACAAACCCACATGTGACCCACATGGCATAACCACCTGTACAAATCATAAATCCAGTTAGTATAAACTCACTTGCAGATAAAGGCTAGAAGCATATCTCTGGCTAATTTTGTAAAGTATTCCTGTTGTACAACATGTGTGAGAACTAGAAGAGGTCCTGTTATATCACTGGGGGCCTTGTATGTCTTGTCCTCTCCCTGAATAATAAACAAATAGCATAACACATAAAGAAAACATATTTATGGAAACAAGAGGTAGTGTTTGAACTTTACCCTAGGTTATCAGTAGAATGGACACAACCGACCAGGTTATCTCCCTTGATGACCATGTAGTAGCCATATGGTTGAAGCTGTATATGGCAGTGATGTACTACAACAGCAATTGACACTAGCACAACCATAAAATGTGAAGTGCTAAGTAAAGACAACATTGCTACTTTCCAAACAAACTGCCCTTTGTCATAGGGCTTTAGATAGTTAGTCTATATTTGTTTGTTGGATTGGTGTCTAACATCGTATTCAAGGATATTTAAATCATATTACTAGCGATGTTCAATTCTCTATTTTATTTAATACGGTAGAAAGTTGCACCTGCCCTTAATTGCCAGAGGCATCTTGAGGGACTACTGTATATACCTGTAGAGAAGTACATTTATCTAACACACCAGGTAAATAATTGATTGGCTGTAGAGAAGCACATTTATCTAACACACCAGGTAAAACACTGGCTGGAGAGAAGCACATTTATCTAACACACCAGGTAAAACATTGATTGGCTGTAGAGAAGCACATTTATCTAAAACACTAGGTAAAACACTGATTGAGTGTAGAGAAGCACATTTATCTAACACACCAGGTAAAACACAGGCTGGAGAGAAGCACATTTATCTAAACACCAGGTAAAACACTGATTGGATGTAGAGAAGCACATTTATCTAATACACAATGTAAAATTCAGAAGCCTAACACACCGCTACAAACACGAAGTAATTGGGTACAGTCATTTAGTCTACATGTAGAATGGCAGAGCTTTCAGTAACAACAGAAGTGCCATGTGTGAACTAAAGCTAAGTTTAAGTGTTTCACTCACTTTTAATAACCCTAAATAGACGAGAATGGCGTTGGAAACTAGGGGTGATTTGGTCTCAGCATCTGTCTTCATTAATTCTGTCATCAATTTATCTGCACATTCACATGCTGCTTCAAATGCTTTTTTATTTCCAGGAGTGACAACTGAAGAGATCTGAAACAAGACATTAAGAATTCCTTAATTTATTCTGATTTTAAGAATATACTATTACTTTGATTTTAATAAGTAATTCTAAACAGAAAAACATTAAAACTTCTCAAAGAAATAAAAAATATGATATTACTTAATTTAAATGATTAAATTAACAAGCTGCTTAACTAGCAGGTCACCCAGTAAAGATTTTTTAACAAATAACAGATATATAATTTTCCTAGTGATTTTAGTTTCTGGACTCTTAATACTTAATTTTATATTGCTTTGCATGATGGATGGTTATTGTAATTTGGTGAAAAGCAATCCAGACTGTGGTAGAGTTGAATAAATTTAAATTTTAAGCTTAAAAACACCTGAGTCAATTTGTTTACAAAATCAGTCACAAGAATTAAAAAAATGTACAATAGCAACCATTTTGGCATTTGTAATATGTTAGAACACTGAATTCATTGGCATCTTTCATTGCAAGATGATAAACCTGTAAGCAAAATGAATGGGCCACATTCTAAGGAGGCCTTATTTTTTCACGCGAACGCTCGTTCAGGTTACGTGGCGGTTACGCAAACAAAAATCCATGCGAACGGTCACCGTTCACGCAAGCTAAGACCATGTACATCGGATGTCTACAGTGTATGTACATTCTACACAAGATAGCCAGA
>JAVFBW010134318.1:0-13472 GCA_034783835.1 Mopalia ciliata
GCTGGCACGTCGTCATATAAGTGAAATACCCTTGAGTATGACGTTAAACCCCAATCAAACAAACAAACAAACAAACAAACTCTTAAACCAGGTCAATAAATCAAGTGAGGGAGAATCAGATTTAAAACGCTCATTTGACTGCAATGTCCAGCCATCATTATAGTAAAAAAAGTGAAAGTATGGTGTGAAACTTCAATGAAACAAACCGGAGTTTTAAGTCAACATTTGTCCATGGTTAAAAAGTTTTAACAACTCATTAACATTGGTGACATCCCTAGATGATTAAATTTATTTAATTTATTTTTCCAAATCTGCATTGCAGACAGAAGATGTTGCCAATGCTAAAAGTGGACCAGGAAAATCCCAGGATGTTGATCAATTGTTTATGGAGCTTGGTCTACCCCCAGCAGGTAAACTCTACATTACAGGGTTGTCATTAAGACCCGGTGGCCCATCGCAGGTGATTGGCATCATGCCCCTGAATGTTTCAAAGATTTTCCAAACATGGTTTTCTTTTTTTTTACAAAACTAAAAACGGTATGAAAGTAGAGAAAGGGGGTTACCTCTTAATGACAGAATACATGTAGCTAGGTCTTTTACCTGCTAAGGCTGTAATGATGTTGTCTGTAACGATTTATAGCAATAATACATTTGCCAATCGATCAATATAATAATGCACATGTATCCATATAGATTTATAATATTTTGTGAATAAAACATGTACTATTATTTCAATGCGTTAATTTCTCATCTCCAGTATCCTTGAGTTTGATGTTAAACCCCAATCAAATGAACAATTTAGTTTCATGCCAGCCCTGAGCAAAGACAATTTTCTTTTTTTTCTGTAAGTAGAGAGAAAGTAGCTACTATTGATACTCTATCTACCATGTTTTAATTTCAGCAGCTGCCAAAGGTCGTGAAGCTCCTTCTACAGACTCTTCAGCACAAAGTACACCAAGTCACACAAGTAGTCATGAAGGGGATCAGTCAGCAGCTCTAGCATCACAGACTATCACACCAGGGTATTCATTGCTTGGATTTACATCTCTTCTAGGCCTCGGACTAAAATCCCTTTAAGGAGCTTTTGTAGTCTTTCACTTTTGGTTTGTTAACTTATAAGTATTTTTTTAGAAACATGGATATGTGAAATTTATTTTATTAAAATGTGTAACTTAGGAACAAATATTATTCCATTTTGTCTTGTTATAAACATATTTATATGTTGTGTGTTAACTAATCTATTGGAAAATTGGTTGTGTTTAATGTTAGGGTGAAGTCTAAAACAAAGCTGTCCATGTGTAAAGTGTCTGAGACTAACATCCCTCCAAAGGAGATGGTATCTTACAGTAAGGAGACCCAAACAATTGTCACAGAGCCGACAGAGAGAGATGGTAAGTTTCAACAATCAGTTTGTAGATGTCTACTCTGTCCGTGCATATCATTTCCTGACATCTCTCTTAAATCTATGAGAATCTTTAGTGCCAGTAAATGATAAAATGCAGATAACATCTAGCGAATTATCCTAGAATGAACCATTACTTACAAAATACCTATTAATACCTAATTTTCATAGTAAATGTGTCCCTTTATATACATTGCTTTTAACATGCGGCTCTAAACATGTATTCCTAGCTATCCCCAAACTAACTTTCAGTTTTTGATTTAACTGACATTCAGGACTTATCAAATGAGTTGCATTGTGTTTTGTATCATGTAAGTGTTGATACATGTACATGTACCCTTTAGATTACTCACATCATCAGATGCCTGTGTTTATCTGTACAATATACTGTTTTGCATTATACATTGATTGACCATACTTATTGTATGATTTATAAACACTAATTTGCCTTTGTAGCATTGAGGTTTCAAAGCAGACAAAAACAATTTAAAAAAATACACCATCAATTAAATATCTTTTGAGTTAGCATTCTGTTATTACTATTCTGTATTGTTTTAGCGGCTGTCTGTCATTTTCTTTTTGATAATTCTTTTATGTTTGCAGCATTATTCGCTTTCACACTTTGTTTTGATAATAGATGAAAATCAAAAGCATGCCTACAATTCGAATCTTTTGATGCGTACTCTTTTAAAGTAGCACTTGTTTTATTTCTCTGTGCATCATGTTCCTTTCATACTTCTATGTACATGTATTATTTTTCATTTTTTTATTTTTATTTTGGTTACATATTCTGTTGTTATCTTAATGGGCTTATTTTATGCATCATGTCGTGAAAAGTAAAAAAAGAAAGAAAAAAAACTATGCAAGTTGTTTTAATAGTTATTGTTGCCATAAGTCATCAAAATACTTCACAAGGATCGTACATTTACGTTATTATTGTCACCCTTTTCAAACCATTGTCATTGGATGTTTATGTGGATTTTTATGAAAGACAAAGGACATGGTTTTGTGTATATTAAATGTTGGTTTATCCTTTTAACCTTAAGCTCGCTCCAGGGATTATTACGGTAAGTGAAAGTTCCGCTTTGTCAGCTTGCACGGATCACCACATTTGTCATGGTTTATGGTCTGATCAAATGTGTTCTTTAAAGTTTTGAGCATAAGTTTGCATTGGAAATGCCATTGCCACATCATTGCTTGTCTGAAAACAAAGCTTCAAAATGAAAAGGGGTGTGAGAAGCTAAGAAAGTTGAATGTTGCGGTGTAGGGCAGTAGAACAACATGTAGAAGCAGTTGCAAACATTCATCTTACACAATTTTGCATGGATCGTTATTCTTCTAGTCCACATACTATTTAGACTCTAAATCCTCTAGACACAAGGGGTTACTTTCTGAGTTGTTGGTAATTACAAGTTTACAACACAGCCTTATTTAATATTACAATCCTTATAGTTTCAATTAGAATACATCTTGTCAACAAGATTCCAACGTATTGTATTTCAGATTATTTAACGTGAAAAATATTCAAACTTTTAAATTTTGCTTTGGTATTTTGTATCTGTGTTAAAGTTTTTTTTAGTAAAGAATTTAAATCAGCTTTTTTAATTTGCAAACAAATTGTGTGTTGTCTTGGTATATTCTGTGTCATAGACTATCAGCATGAACTTTCTGCCACCTATTTCTTTTTGCACCTTTTTGCATGTTCACTCTAAATCTGTTTCGTCATGACATTTTATTTGAAGTACTGTATCTGCATATCATCACGCATGGTTTCTATATAATTCTATGTTCTCTCCCCCTCTATAACAGTATTATAGTATATGGAGATGTTTGTCAGTCTCAATTAGCAGTCCGCCCCGCGAGGGAGCGGGTGGTCCATGGTCCTGCAGAATACTCCCTCGGCTTCCTCGGTCGATCGTAAAAGGCGAGAAAAGAGGTTTGATTTCTGTTGCCCTGGTGTTCGCAGAGCTAAAGGGTGATGGGAAGCATATTTGTTTGTGATGTTCTGTATTTGTGTCCGTCATATAAGTGAAATACCCTTGAGAACGACGTTAAACACCAATCAAACAAACAAACAAACAAACAAACAAACAAACAAACAATAAGCAGTCCAATCTATTATCTCACCAGATTAGTACCTTAGAGGCTCTTTAAGCAAACAGACAAAACCCTTGTATGAGGCAAAAACATTTTCTCTTTCTTAGTTTTTATGAAATAAATCAAATGACAGATTTTCAGAACTTCAAAATAGTATGAAATATTCTAAGATATGTATGAACTTGTACATAATAGTTTTGTAATTGTAGCATTTACATAAGTCTGTTACAGATGTCAAGTTTTTGACCCTATTGAAACTTGAGATGGTAGTTAATGTGTCCTGGCTTGTTGTCTGGTTTAAGTCGTTTTTTGCTGTATTCTTTTAGCCTTTTGAAGGAAGCAGCACTGTTTTGCCTAATAAACTCATACTGTGCCATTTCATTTGCCTAAAGATGAGCAACCAAAATTGTATATTTTCAATGTTTAAATAGTTTTTGTATATCTGTGTTAGACCACACTTAAGCTGTTAAAGTTAACTGATTTTGATGATTTTTTATTCCTGTTAATGGGTTTGAGTTTCCCAGTTGTCAGATATGCATGCCATGTGCTCTCATCATACTGATAAGTTCTGTTCATGCATGAGACTGATTTAATTTTGTTCTTGTTTTTGAGGACCTCGGCATATTGTAAAAAATGGAAGACCAAGCCAGAAATGACAATTTTTTTTTATCAGCAATAGACTTTAATTTTTTTTTTACTACTGCCTTTACTTAAGGCAGTGATCATCATATTTTTTACCAATATTTGGACCCTTCAGGTAAATGATGTTTACCTGTGTGGCTGTGAATGAGTTTCACCTTTCATAAAATAGTATCATATTTTTAGAACGAGTTTGAATTAAGGCCTGTGACATTCCTGTGCTATTGATCAGTATGCCAGGTCATCAGTGACAGTTTCTGCCTTTCCCAGCTTCCTGTTAGTTAAATAAGTAATGCTCGTTGTACCATGTGCAGTTTCATATAGAGAGCAGTTGGCCTCAGACTTTAGTAGTAACACAAAGCTAAGCTGTTATGATGTTTGGTTTGAACATTTACAACACTCGGCTTGTGAACATAATGATATCAGAATTTATTTCTCTATATTTTCTTAGTAAGAATAGTATAACAGGTTTTATGTTTGTTAAACTTTAGAATATTGATGGGGTATTGTTTATTTTTTAAGTATTGCCGTTTTCTGTCCGTGATGTGTTTTGTTAAACTTCCCATGTGAAAACATCTCCTACCACATTGAAAACATAATTATCCATCAATTTGAATTCCATACAAGATTAAATTACAGGCATGACTAACATCTTAATTACCGTAAACATAACAGTACCACTCAACTCTTTTCAGTTATCAAAACCGCTACTATTTAAATGCCAAATGAGAGCTACACGAGAGCAGAACCCTGAACCCTCGAATCAGACAAATAGTCCTTAGTTATAAATGCAGGATTATCAGCTCTATATCTCAATGTAGTCGGTAGACATTTGAAGGTTTTTGCAAACCATAAAAGACTGGGCTCTTTAAAAAAGTATGTAATTATACATCTGAGATACAAATTGCTGGATTTAGTTGTCGGTAAAGAATATATGCTGGTCTAATTATTACCTGTAAGGTTGATCAACTGAACAACAACAAACAAAATGACAACATTTTGGATAGATTTTTGTCTTGAACCTTGTTTTGTGGCATTTTTTTTTGTTCCTTGTGTTGTAACAAAGTTCTGTTTGCAAATTTTATGGACACATTCAAATACATGTACCTCAACAGTACAAACTACGTGAATAATTTATGATGTGTTTTAGAAAGAACTGTCAATACAAACTACATTTAAATAACAATTAGATTTGTTGGCATTATTAAGACTATATATGAGCTAATTTGACTGACAGATAGGAATTACATATCTGACCAGTGTTTTTCTCGAAACATTGTTTTGACGGTCACTACTAACCATTTACACTTGCACTTAGTTAGTGGTAGGGAAGTTTCAGTGAAATGCTTTTAGTTACAGTCTAGTTATTACTCAGATCTCAAAGTGTTGTCTTTCACAAATTTGTAAACCTTCCATTTTATTTTTCTTTCTGATGTGTACAATTTTTATTAAGTTTTGCATTCTTTTATTCAAAACAATTATTAAATAATTTGGATTTTTCTATGTTGCTTTTCACTTTCATCTTTGATTGTCTATTTGTTTCAGTGATAAAAAAGCAAACAAAACAGTATCTGCATGTAAAACCCTGAGTTCTTGACCAGCTTTTGTTTGTAGTCTTTGTGTTTTTTCTTCTGATTTTGTCTAGAGCTCGGCTTCTTTTAAGTTTGATTTGATTTTTCCAAATTCGAAACAATTCTTTTCTAGTCTTCTGTTTTTGACACCTTTTAAGTGAAATAGTTACACATATACTTGGAGATACACTTTATAGAGAACCACACATAATTAAAGGGAGATGAAACAACTGAAGGACCTATTAATGGAATCTGAAGTTTATACCATGTACATGTCATTTGATTAAATATTTGGACATTGTAAATTGTTCAAAGAAATGTCCTCCCTGTATTGACACCTTTTCCTGACTAGTAATATTTATACACATGATAAAGACATAAGCACTCTCTGGTTTAATGCAGAGAAAATTATTTGTAGCCTTGATATAATGATATATTAAAAGTGACCATAGCATGTAGGCACCTGACATCCTCTAGATTCTGACACCTGTCCATATTATCCGGTATATTATCTTGCAAGCAGGCTCCCCTCGGTATGGCTCTCCACGCTATGGCTCACCAAAGTTCCATTTCCCTCATTTGGAATGGGATGATGAATTTGATGAAGGTAGGAACAAAAAGCAGCAGTGTTAAATGTACCCCAGGATAATATTTAAGGGGAAGCAACATGTCATTCACAAACATTCTGATGCTGCAGTGTTGTAGAAATGTTTAGTCGCCATTTAATTTTTTGGTTTTGTAAACCAGGTTTAGGCTGTTAAGATGAAAAGTATATTAAAGTTTTCTTTTTTATTCCTAATTATGTTTTTACTTTTTCATGATTTCTAGTAAAAGCTGAATCTAAATTACTGTTATTTATAAACTTTGTTCAAAGTCTCTTTGAATCTGAATGACAATTATTGGGAGTGTTCAAAATCATAACAAGGAGTGTGATAACGATTCAAAGCACAGAAAACTTTACATTGATATTAGTTAAGAGTATATTTAATAATCAAACCAAACTCCTAAACCTGGGTTATGTTTTTGTAATATGTGTACGTTAGCATTGGTATGACTGCACGCATCTGTTAATCTCTGGCACTACACTTTCTACGGAATGGAAAAAGGCCTGGTCTATGTTGTACATGTTTGTCATTTTGTGCTGGCTGGCTGAATTTTTCACCCCTATTTCTTGTGTCTGGTCTTATTTTGTGTTCGCATGTTTGTGGTGAAGAACTAAGCATTGGACTTTTTGAGCCTGTAATTCACCATTCTAATTTCAGCTTGTACACAATGCTTAACTTTACCTGCACACCTTTGTCCTTAAAATATTATCCTTTTTTAGGGTTAATAGAGAGGGCTGAATTCACCTCAGACTGAAGGTATCTTATGAAAACAATACAAAGACACCTATTTTTAAAAAAAATAAGATTGATTTCAGTAGAGTTATTTACAGAAATCTATAAACCAGCCATTTTAAAAGATGAAAACAAACCATGTATCTCACAAAACTTTTATTTCCTATTATGGATTGGTGGTGCCACATAAGTTACACATCAAACAACAGAGTCTTTATTAAAGCTAAATAATGAAAACATAAATTAGTGAGCTTTCTCATTGAAAGTATTCTGCATGGCCACATATTCAACCCTTTTTTTGCCATTACAAGAAAATATGTAAACTGTAACATTTTTCATCCTTTTATCCACAATATCGACTGTTGAATGTGGCGTTAAACAGTAGTCAGTAGCAGATAATCGGAGAGACACCTACAGTACATTATACTGAATAGCCTGCTAGCTCAGCCTTATACTGTAGTATCTTTAGTTTATCTCTGTGTTAGTGATAGTGAAGCAGTCTATAATGTGTTCAATTAGATACATCCTAATGTGGTATGATACAAGTGAGTGAGACACGATGTAGCTCCGGCAATTACTGTGGCGGTTTTTACGACTTTTTCCACAGTATGTATACAATGAACAGTGTGAAATGAACAATCCATTGTCATATAAGTTAAATAATGTACACTTGAATACGATGTTAAGCCCAAATGAAACAAACAAACATACCAAATGGGATACGCATCATCATTTTTTTTTGTTATAAGTGATTAATCCAGTGGAAGTCCTGCTGTTTAATATGGTGCTGAACATTACTCTCTTGTATGGTTGTGTAATACTATAGGGGTTTCTTGTTTTGAGTTCACTAATTCACATTGACATGTCCTTCAGCAAGTCTTTTAACCCAAATTGAACAACAGAGAACCTAACATTTTGAGTCTTTCACACGATACAACTCGTCATGTTTAACATCTAATGCCAGTACAATTCAGAAGACCCGGGCATTTATGAGAGAGAGTGACGTCTCGTTTCCACTGTCCCCATTCTGCTAGCAAACCAGTAGCGCCTTAATCAGTTTGATCTTCTTAATAGGTTTAATCACACTTTATATTGGTATCTGGATAGATCGATGTGTAAAGCAGTTGTCCTCTATTGGGTCAGTTCATTTAAACCGTCAATATACTTCACAATGTACTACATGTATTTGAGTTGGTGTGACAACTATAAGCTATAATAAAATATTAGTAATGTTTTTTGACGTCAAAAATACATCTACTTTGATGTAAAGCTCCAATCAAACCAGACATGTCATATGCAGGGGCTTAGCCAGCAATCAAATAGTATGGTGTCCAAAATGGTCACTTTACTTCACTTTTTAAGTAACTGGGTGTCCAATCATGGCAGTTTCCCTATCTCTTGCATGTTAAAGTTTATTAAAACAGGGTGTCCAAATGAGGTAATTGCTCAATTCAGGGTTTTGGATGGGCGGACACCTCTCTGCCTAAGCCCAAGCCCTTGATCATATGCAGCTGTCAAAATCCCTATCTGTGAGTCATGTACTTTTACAGTCATTTTATAGTTCTATCATTTCCTTATAATGCTCACTAATTAAGTTGCACTGTGCACAGCTTAATATACCTTAATAATCTTAGACTTGTAGAATTATTTTGGTTAATATTGTTACATTTTACCATTAACAATAACACAGCTTGTTTTCCTAAACATAGTTTGATATTAGATTTTGTACCAACTTTAAAATTAATATGACTACATGTTGATGTTTTCAGATGTGCAATGTTGTAGATGTTCAGATGTGTATTTTGTGTTGTTTAATTAATACTGAATGCAGCATCTCTCATTGATGTTTTTACCATTATTATAATTAGTTCAATTTCTTTTTAATAATTGTGGTGACTTTAAGTACTCTGTTTGTTGTGCCGCATTGTGTGCAGTACTAACTGAATACTGTAGTAACATCTACTGTTGGTGTATCATGATGTTATGTATGACTATAGCCATATGTTATGATAGCTGGTGTAATACGGAACTGATTTACTTTAACTTGTATTGTTGTGCTTTGTTAATGTTACAATTGCTATAAATATCCTGCCAAGCTTACAAACTAATCTGGTTGTCTAACGAAGTCAATTGTTTAAAAAACATGTAATATAATGCTCTTTTAATGTGACTAGGTACATAGCATTTATTATTTTAACTACTGAAGCTTATAATGATGATTAACACTAGAGAGATTTATTCAAAGAGTTTGCATAAAGTTGTCTTTGGGATTATAATATGTGGATTACTTTCATGGTCTGTTTACATTGTTGTGTTTAACATTACAAATCAGTCATACTGGGGGGTTGGGCGGGGCTTCCTGTTGCCCTTTTGCTCTCAGCTTTAGGGCAGAATAAAGCCGATGTGTTTTGTGATATCTTTGTAGTATGTCCTGTGATTGTCCTGTCTTGTCTTTGTTTGTTGCCAGTGGTGTCCAGGGTGGTTTGCTCCACCAACTAGGCTGGTACTCTCTTAAACCCCAATCAAATAAACACATGGGTTATATTGTTTCACACCTGTACACAGGAAAAAACTCTTGAGTGTGACGTTGAACTTACTCTAATCAAGCAAACAAACAAACTGGTTATATTTTTCTTGTAAGGTTTCAAGGGTGTTTTATGTTTTAATTCTATCCTTATGCATGTGAAAGGGTGATTTCTACCTATCCTTTGAGCTAATCAGTCCGAAATCTCATCGGTTGATCTCCCGTCTATCATTCTGCATGGCACTATCTCATGACTGCTATCAATGTACATGTACTAACATTGAAACTCCATTAAGTCCAATTAAAAATGTACGCACCGAACATTCCAAACCTTGTCCATTGAGGCAAGATCATCAGCCATACTTTCTGTAGGTCTCATTGGGTTTGGATTGGTCAATAAATGACAAGATCTTGTTGTAAAAGGAGCTTAGGGCCATACTTAATCCAAAACAAGCTCTTCCAATGACCAGGTAAAATAATTTTCCTAACTTAAAAAAAAAAAAACCTGTGGTGTCCTTCACAGAGTCATTGTAAAAAAAAAAAATGACAAATACAAAAGCAAAAAATTCGATAAAAGAAATAACCAAGAATTGCACTGGCTGCACATATGCTGGAAGGGACTTGAATGTGGATATTTTTTTTTATTACCTTTAACATGAACTCATACCCCGCACTGGAATGGCAGTTAACAAATGCATGCACTAAGATTAAGATCTAGTAACAATATATTCAGGTGTTGATTAATGTCATGGGAGTGGAATGTCCTTCAGTTCTAATTGGTTAAACCTTGGCTCAACTTTTTAGGATGCAATGAGAGGACACCAATCTTAGGATCTTAAAATACTTGTTGCCTTCATGTTTAAGTACCTGCTAGTAGAGTTTTTTAATGGACTGAATGTATAATGACACAATCAGCCTGATACCCTATAACATGATAGGTTTATCGATTTTATGTTTGATTGGGGTTAAACGTCATACCCAAGGGTATTTCACTTATATGATGACTATTGATTTCATGAGACAACTTTACACAGAACTTCCACACATTGCTTGTTCCCAATTCATACAGGCTAACTTGCCAGGAAATAATGATCATATCATATCATATCTCATGGTACAATACAAGACCAGAATCGGCTTTTTGATAGTTGCTCACAATATAAGATGTACCCTAAAACATCACCAGCTATTAGACATACAAGCTCAATTGTTACAGGCACAGACAAAGTAAGGGAGGTAATCTAGGATGGCTACTTTTTATATCTACGCAAAATACTATATGAACCACTTCTAGTCTGAATCTTCAGACAAACTTTGATTGCCTCCTTACAAAGTTATTTTAAAGACAACCAAGGAAATAACCGTGGTCTGAAACGCCATAACCTAATTGATTTCCTTTGAAGTATTCACTCTAATGACCCACCTTGACAAACATCCTAGTGGTCCACCTCGAAAATCTCCCTACTTCAGTCACAGCTGTTACAAAAGAATTTGTATATATAAATAGCCTCTTATTCACCAGTGTACAACATAAAGATTGATGTGACATTTGTCAAGTCTGAACTAAACTGGTCTTTAATCTATCAATCTTACACCTACAAATGTTTGAATACATGAACAGAAATTTATGCCAACAACTATTTTCTTCAAGATGTGCTTGGAGACAATGTAAAGCTCAATATTTTATGGGGAAGATAAGGCAAGCAATATTTCATGTAGCAATAATGAAAATACATGTAAACACCACTGTAGATAAATTAATATTACTCAGGAGAACGGCTTTGATTAGAAACCAAATTATGACTTTTACGATTTATTGCACTGGTGATGACATCATTATACATTCAGTCTGTGGAGTACAGATACTCAAATTTCAATGACTACTGCCATATTAAAATACATGAAAATCAACTGTTACACATCTAGCATCTTAAACTAAAGGTGACTAGTTACATGTTTGTAGTTTAATGAGAACTTGACAAAATCAACTACAGATTATATGGGGGAGACATTTTGCCTCTACACCTTGTAACAGTTTTGAGTGTATGTTTGACGCAAACAATATATAAATTTGATCCATAATGATCTTCCATCAAAGTGTATTTGAACAGCATTGGAAAGTATTAACCCTCTAGTTCTTGTTTATGATGATGATGGTCGTACAGATGATGATGCTGACTCCCTGGATGTGACCGTCAGCTCTCCCCCAGTACAACCACATAAGATGCCACACGTAGAGATGGTGAAACCAGCGGTAACTGAGGCCGAGTTACTGGCTGCTCAGAAGGAGGCTTTTGAAAGTAAGTTTGTTACTAAACTACTCACAAAAAGTTACGGATCACTTGCACCCAAAGTCATAAGTTTCAGAAGAAAACATTTCATTCAATGCCTTATGGAGAATGGCACAAAACTGCGTTCAATTTCCAGCAATAGTTTGGTGTGTACATTTCATTAAAGTCGGTACGTATCAAAATTCACTCACCTGTTTTCTCATAATGATCCTTAACTATTTGTGAGTAGTTTATTTGCCAGTTGTTATAGTTACTTCACAAGCAGTTTTTATATTCACCAAATATGGCTAAATTATTTTTGGAATTTGTTTCACTTAGATTACTTTTATGTATGTTTGTTAAAAAAGAATTGCCGATACATATTTAGTTATGGTGACTTATAACTGTTTTCAAATTCTTATGTGGTCAAGATGAATAAGTTACCATACAAGTTATGGTGAATGGCGTTAAGAACTAACCTGATAATCCGACTGTTCAGACATGCATCTGGGGTTAAGGGGCTAGAGTCATGGACTAGTACTTGGCTCACTCCACCCTCGTTTGATTGCACTACCCTTGAGTACGACGTTAAATCCAAATCAAAACTATTCTGTCCAATGCTACCAATTATATCAATGTATCTATCTTTTGATAAAATTAAAACTATAATGGAATATTTGTTTGTTTACAGTAAAACTCCGTGAAATGAGTGATGAGGAGAGAAAACAAATTATGAATACAGAAGAGTTTCAGTCGTTCTTTCTGCGTACCTCACGAATTGTTGAACGAGCTCTGGCAGAAGACATGGATATTTTTACAGATTACTCCGCTGGTGATGGTGAAGGAAAAGATGAGTAAGGACCACTTTCTCTCAACATTTTGTTTTCCTTCCATACATGATTGTGAAAGAGTTCCTTTTACAATTCACTCATTATACTTTAATACCAAATGTAAGATATTTGAACTTGGGACAAGATGTCTATGATAAGCAGTGCAAAACCACCTGATAGCCATGACTGATTTAGGTGTTTGTATCTGTTACCTATTTAAACAGCATTTTTATGTCGTAAATCACACATGTTTGTAATCTCGATTGCTGAAAGACTGACTTTCCATTTCTAGCGATCAGCTGGCTGGTGAGAGGCTGAAGTTAAACAGAGATTTCTATGATGAGAGGTGGTCTAAACATAGGACCATTACTAGCATGGACTGGTCCACTCAGGTAACCCAACCACACTCTACTATCATAGCCTTGCTGTCTACCTGATGTTACCATTTCTTTCTTGGTAAAACAGTACAATCTATAGGTTACTAATGGATAAAACTGTTATAATAATAAACTTTTGGAAGATACTGGGGACTTACTTAAAGTATAATTGGCCGTGTTTTTACCGCTTGGAAGATAGATTCTGATTGTGTGAGTATAAAGCTATTCGCAGAGATTTTAGAAGCACCAAATATGACAGTTAAAGGCGGCTTTGTACACACAGCTGGAATTTTCTAAAATTTCCCGGGAACGAGTCAACTTGCAAAAAAATTTCCCGCCAGTATACTAAACACACATTAGCCTATCTAAATGCCTTTACAACCACTCAAACAACATTTAAAACATGCACAAGTATGTTCCGTTTT
>JAVFBW010134329.1:0-13471 GCA_034783835.1 Mopalia ciliata
AGTTGCTGAGATATAGTGATAACAAGAATTGTTATGGGACGGACGGACGGACCACGGAGAGTGATGAGAATAGCCCATAGTCAGAATGACTCCTATACCTATGGTCGCTTGATGGATTCAAACTTGCACATACGAAACCATGAATAATTCTGAATGACTAACACAGAGTTTTTAATTATTCAGACAAACTGAAGTAGTCTCTTTACTTTATTCCGTAACATCAACTTATTTTCAGTCAGACAAAATAACAAGATATGTCTTTTCTTTCAATCAAATAAATATACATGTATGACAATACTATAATACGTCTAGTGAACTAAGCAAGGTTACAATATACAATAATAATTAATATTGCCAGAGATTAAACACAAATGATTTTTAAAAACAGATCATATCGCAGATGCAATTTTTTCAAGGCTTTAAAAATCTCGAATAATGGTATCAATAAGTCTTAAGCTAAGGCAAGAAAAATACGTATGGAAATTTGTCGGTCACTCGAGCATATTTTGACACCTGGTAAAACATATATAACGGGCATCTGAATTTTACCAAAACAGATCGAATTATCCATAAAAGTTTGGTTTTTTTTAAAAAGATCTTTAAAATTTTCGAATAAAGAGTGGGACTGGAGCGCAAATATATCGCGACTCTTGGTAAACTGACCCAAGATTTTCTATTGGTAAAGACATATCTACATGTTCATTTCTATACTGTTAAGCAGCACGGAGAAAGGTACGTTCAAACTATCATATAATAAATCCATTTATTTAATTAAATGCTTTTCATTGCCGATAATAGTTTTAGCAACAAAGGCCATTCGACACGTACTAGCTACATGGAACTCCCTAACGGCATACCTAACCTTCACGAAGATTTCTATAAGTAAGTCACAAAATTCTCGTATTAGTTTTAGAATAAGGCTGAAGTTCATATAACACGTTAGCTCAAATTATAATACGTTTTAACCTCATGTTTGGTGTTTACCCTAAATCGGTACCAAAAAAAGCAAATTTAACTGTTATAAGAAGCGTACGGTGTTTGAAATGACTGAAAATATCAACTAATTAACTTGATAATCAACAGAAATAAATTCTAGCACAATAGATGGAAAGCTCGTATAATGTAAGGGGAACAACTCTGGTTAGACACAGTGTAAGGGGGACAACTGTGGACAAGCTACACCGATCCATTAGATGCCTGAGAAATATGCATAATAAGAAGTACTTATTTACTTATTATTGACATATTATTTAATTCATTACGATGACACATAAATTAACAAATATAAATTTATTTAAGTCCCCACCTAATGGTTTAAAGTAAACGTTTGAAACAACCCCCATTATTATTCCTCAAATATAGACAGATCTTAACAAAAAAAAAAAATAACTAATACATAATAATAATTACTATGCAAGTAATAAGGAAACTACAGTTGAGATTTCTAGCCTGATATTGATTAATGAGAAATCAATCAAATAACCCTCAGTCTACACATTTTACAGTAGCTCTAATTGTGCCATATTTCAAATACAAGTAATATATATGCTTAATTCGGTGTACTAGGAATCATAAGTATTAAAAAACTGTATTGCCACCACATTTTGCCAAAATTGACTGAAATGGAGTCCTCGATAATGATATTGAAATACTATATACTATATCTGTTAATGGGAGTTGACCACATCATGCCATCTTTAGCAAACATTATGTATCCTGAATATAGCCTCTTATTATAAAATAACAACCAAAGATAGTCAATACTAAGATGTACATGTAACAAGAATAACCGAATAAGGAAATCAGGTGCAAAAAACAGGTAAATGCACCTTCGTGCACCAACAAACCTTGACATTTATCTAAAAAATAACTAACAGAATAAGAATTATGATAAAAAAAATTAACACTTAATTTATTCACACTTCAGAAATTATGACTAAGACTTAAATAGCCAAATTAGTAGATCACTTAATTCAATTGGTTGTTTAAAGTTATTAGGTGGGCTATTTACACCTCACATTTCTCTCGGGTATTGTTCCACAAAGCATTGAACTGTGCACATTTCTGACGATTTTCTATTGGTTATATAAAGCCACCAGGTCCAGGCTAAGTCACATAAATGAATTCTTAGACAGCAAACCGTTTATTATACAATCGATTTGGTGTCTTGACATAGTTGTAAGACTCCAGTTAAACACCATTCTCAATGGGAGTACGGAAAATCACTCTTCATGTACATTGTTTAACACTGTACTTAAGGCCATTTCCCTCATATGACTGCACGAGTGGAGCAAGCCACCCTTAATGCTACTGGCAACACAATTAAGACAACACAAGGCACATAATGAAACAGTAACAATCAGATTGTAAACAAACCATTAACAAGTTAAAATGCAAACACAGAATTAAAAACACTAACCATGATTTGTTTGCTTGATTGGGGTTGAATGCCCTACTTCATTGACCATGAAAATGCACTTAAGTTAGTTACATTACTGTTATATCCAAGACAGTGAGAGCAAATCTGCTTCATGTTGCCCCTTAGTCCATCGAGCACCAGGGTGACATTAACAAGCATCTACAATCAAGCACCTGCCCTCCTATAAGCTAAGTGATGAGATCAGTAAGTATTTACAAACATATTTTCTCTCTACTGCAGGACACTGACAACCTCTTAACTCCATTGACAATATTATTGGATTTCCTATGATTATTGGTTTGACTAGTTATTTTCACAATAATTACTCTTACAATCACAGATAAATATTCAAAACACAGTTCACGTTATGTTTATTAAGTAGTCTTATCTTGTATATAAATTCATAGTACATTAGTTTTATACTAATACTACAATTTTCCTCATAAATATGTAAATATATATGATAGTTTTGGTTATTATCCACTTAAAGTGCTCATTAATAAAAGAGCTTACAAACTAGCGTTTTTACCATTACTTTTATCCTCATAATAATGAAAACAAGTTTCATCTCCTTCAAGTGGGTAGATTTCACACATGTTAATATCAAATATTTTAATGTTTTTTAAAGTCTAAAGCTCTACTGTGGGTTATTTTGCTAATATATGAAACAAATAACCATTTCTCTTATTGGATATTTCTATCAAAATCTCTTGTTAGTTTGTAATACTAGGTTTTATCGAAAATAAAAGAAATCCTTTCCGAAAAATTCCAGTCCAATCTTTCCCAATTGTTCACAGCAAGTTGTTTTTGGTTTAACATGGTTATTCAGGTTATTACACTAATATGACGGCCTGTCAGACCAATGGGTGATGGGAGCCAACCAGACAGCCTGTCAGACCAATGGGTGATGGGAGCCAACCAGACAGCCTGTCAGACAAATGGGTGATGGGAACCACCTCGACAGCCTGTCAGACCCAATGTGTGATGGGAACCACCCCGACGGCCTGTCAGACCAATGGGTGATGGGAACCACCCCGACGGCCTGTCAGACCAATGGGTGATGGCAGCCAACCAGACGGCCTGTCAGACCAATGGGTGATGGGAACCACCCGACGGCCTGTCAGACCAATGGGTGATGGGAACCACCCAGACAGCCTGTCAGACCAATGGGTGAGGGGAACCACCCCGACGGCCTGTCAGACCAATGGGTGAGGGGAACCACCTCGACAGCCTGTCAGACCAATGGGTGAGGGGAACCACCTCGACGGCCTGTCAGACCAATGGGTGAGGGGAACCACCTCGACGGCCTGTCAGACCAATATATACAAAGAGATTTTCTTTGTGTTGTCCGTCAGTCCATAGGGCAACAGCAAAGCTCGATCCCTCCAAATGGCCTTTATAGCAAGTTGACATAAACATAAATAGAAATTTTAAAATAGCATTTAATGTAAATTTATATACACATTCCAGGGCAAGTTACAAAAGAAACACAAACAATAATTTTAAAAACCAAGATACAACAAAATTATTACTTAAAGGCAAGTTATGGAAGATTTTAAACAAATAAGGAAAACTGAATGCTAAATATAGTACTACTGAAAAGTCCTCATTCAACACAGGAATAAATAAATAACATCGAGCATGTTATAGAAGACTAGAAAGTTTAGAGGTGATTCATTATTATTGTTTTTTGCTCCGGAGTATTTTTCTTGTTATAAAAATAGGATGTATAAACATAAGAAAACAATTGCTTATTCTTTTACAAATTTAAATATGGTAATAAAAAGCAACCTTTAATCTCTCAAAATCAAACCAGTCATCCTATTAGCAAAACTTAACTCAAAGATATTTAAAGCCTGTTTGTTTGAACAATATAGACAGTGCAGCTAATAGTAGTTTAACTGGTAGGAACTGTCACTGCAAATTGGTCTCAGCTGTAACATGACCAATTGGGGCATGGGATATAACTCCAGTAGATTTACATTAGTTTTTATGGTCAATTTCATCAGATCTTGTTTTAACTAAACTCTTTCTATTAACAATAAGCTGAAGATTGGAATAGGTGATAGTGTTTTATTTATTTTAAATCAAAGCAAAGAAACACATTGGGTTCTGGATTTTGATGAATGTGCCAGGTGCTTTGGTGAGGGCTATACAGGTCATTATACTATTTTTTATATTATTGCTTAAACGAATCAGTGGCAGATATGTTAAGAGACTACATTGCTAGATTTGTTCAGACATTCGCTGGCTGCATATCTTATAATATTTATTAATTCAAAACATGAATTTTCTGGCAGTAAAATTGGGCGGATCACCTTTTTTTCAAGGTAACCATATGACAAAAAATATACCTAAACCATTCTCTTGAAAAAATCATAACAGACAGGTAAGCAAAATCCATTATTGCAAAGATATTTCACTTACATCCTGCTGGTGTATCAACAGAATTACCGCTCAACACAAATTATGATTTCAACAAAATATAAATGCCCTTTTGAGAAATACTTATTCCTTCATAGTTTATAACATTGGTATGCTTCACACAGCTACAAGATGTCGATGTCAGGGTGATTACCCAGCAAACTAATGCTTAATCTGCAAGTTTAAAATTTTTTTTAAAAAAACATGATCTGGACAAAGATTGGTCATTCTTACAAAATCTTGCAAAAGCTCATTACAAAAAAAGTTTAGTTAAATTTTTTTTTTAAATTGGTCTCAAAGACCAATGGGTTTTTCCTAGCAGCGGTAAATCTATTTCTCCATCTTAACAAGTATGAACAGATTTTGATGTAAACCTTTTTTAAGCCTAAACATCTTGGATAAACTTAGGTCTCAAGGAAAAAAAAACCAAGAAAAACTCTGTATCTGTAAAAATGTATCACAAAAATTAAAAGGCATATGGCAGCAGTTACGGATTTCTCAGATAAAATAAAATTAAATTAAATTAAGTTAAATAAAAGCATTTGTACAGGGAAAAGATTTATATGAAAACATTTTTAAAAGCAATTAAAAATGTGAATAATAATTGTCTATATTGCTTTTCATAATCTAAACATAGTAAAATTGTACTTAACAAATCTCTGTGATAAAGCATTACACCTAGCTGGCATACACTTGTAGTAAGGCTAATAAAATTTAAAATGAGCTAGATATTAAATGAGATTTGTTTTCCTCTCTTTTAAGCGAAGATGATACATGCATGCATAACAGTGCAAGAAAGTTTGTTTTATTTGTTTAATTTGGGGATACACGTCATGTTCCTTATGTGTTGTCCAACTCTGTCTGTGCATCACTTAAGGTTGAGCCTCCGACACTCCAGACAACCTCACACCTCTGATTGGTACATGAAGTTAGATCAGTAGACTGACACTCCAGACAACCCCACACCCCTGAGTGGTACATGAAGTTAGATCAGCAGACTGACACTCCAGACAACCTCACACCCCTGAGTGGTACATGAAGTTAGATCAGTAGACTGACACATAAACCACTGAACCATGGGGTCACTTTGTATGAAAGACCAGAAGAAATAGACTAACTGGTGCATTCAGTGGTGTTTTACGCCATGCTTAAGTCAGACCTGCCTACCCGAGAAGACCTTTATGTGTAAAAAAAATTAGATTTTTATAAGTATTTTCTAACCATTTTGTGTAACAGCATAGACAGAATGTTAAATTTCAGTGTGTATTTTGATGGCATTTTGGTTTATTTTATACATAAATTATGTGTACCAAATTCTTCAGAATACACTGGGTAGGCAGGTCTGTTACTGGTATTTCAGTGTACAGCAGCATATTCCAACAATAATTGACACTAGTACAACCAAGATGTGAAGCGTTTCCATAATGTTGGAATGGTAACTTTCCTCTAGTAAAGACAGCATTGTTACTCTTCAAATAAACTGCCTTTAGTCAGAGGAAATAGAGCTAAGCCCTCACGATCTATAATGAGTTAAGACATCCATCCACCATATAACAGACACCTGATCACCCAGGAGATGTTTGCAACTTTTGGCTAAGCACCAAACAAGAAAGAGGCATCGGCTGTCTTTAGAAATATTATTATGACTGGGTTGTGTAAAACAAAACGAAACATTTGCCTGTTATTAATAAAGCTCTCAGCCAATTATCAAAAAAATAAGTTAAAAAAAAGACATCATAAATAATTAAGTTCCTGTTTGTTTCAGTTTTACTCCAGGGTATTGAACTGAAATGGTGCTACATTTTAGGTGGAAAACCAAGAGGAAACCTTATAAAAACCATAAAGTGATCTTCTCCGTTCACTCAGAGGCACTTCCTCAAATACACATTAGGTACAGTAACTGCTGGACAGGCAAGTTAACATCAAATCCCAGAATACTATGCACAATTACAATTGAAGTTTTCTACTGATAGCAGGGTCATTCAGTGGATTTCTTGTTGTTCTTCGTAGGAACACCATGGGCACTGTTTCCAGCGGTTAATTTTGAGCTGTTGACAGTCCCAGCTGAATCAGTCACAGTGTTAAATGTTCCTCGTATAAAGCTTTCCAGTTTATCAACACAGGCATCCTGATAATCATGAATCCAGCTGTTTAAATAGAAAGATCAAACTTAATCATAAAACATACTATTCTGTGATAAAATATGGAGCCTGATTAACATCACAAAACTATGCCTTTACTGCTAAATAATTAAACACAATGGCTGTTTCATAATGTATAGGCCTGTCTTGAAACAACCGAAACCATAACAACCGCGCAAATCTGATTACTCGTTTATAACATCATGTACCAAAGATTTTTATTCGAAGTGATCGCATCTGTAAAGAAATGTACCAAAAATGTGAAAAATTACCTAAATTCAAGGGTATTTCACTTATATTACAAAACACTTATATAACAACACACTGCTCCTTGCCTATTTAAGGTGGAAAACTGGGAGGAAATCTCATTAAAATAAAAAAAAAAAGCCCCTGCCATGACCACATCATGTGACTCACTCATATATCTGTATTCCACAGAGTCAATCCCAGAAACGGTAAATCATAGTAGGATAAGTGAGAGCACATGCTATCATTACACCAAAGTTAGCGTACACCAAAGTTTTATTTACTGCAGAGAAGAATTTGAAGGTTTTACAGACCCACCTCTTGAAGAAGTTCCATACAACTACAAAGAATCAACCTGTGGTGCTTGAATATAAAATATTATCATTTCTTTAACAGAGTTTTTCAGAATAACATCCGTTTTTTAACATGTTTCTGATCTTGCCTTCCAAGCCAGAATTGTCCCCTTACTATAAGTATAGGCTGAGTATTTTTAGAACGTACCTGATGGCATTAAATGAGCAGATAGCTCTGATGTCCTCAGGTAGGCTGTCCGCAGATGGGAAGGTGAAATCAGAGTAAATAGGGACAATATTACAACCACTATCCAATGCTGCAGCTACTTCCTGTTGCAAAAATAAATAAAAACATTATATACGGTCAGTTGTATTAAGAGATTGATTGTTTGATTGATTGATTGATTGGTTGGTGTTGGTGTTTAAATGAAATCAGTGTATATCAACAATAATTGTCACTAACACAACAATAAAATATAAGGTGCTTTGATACTCCAGTGCTAAGTAAACAGAAAACATTGCTACTCTTTAAACAAACTTCCCTTTGCCAGTGGGCATTCTGTTAAGAGAAGAATAAATCCAAGGGCCAGATGTTCAAAAAAAGATAGACATAAAACATAATAAGAAATAATTGGCAAAAAAAGTACAGGGCCCAGTTGTTCGGAAGGCTATAAGCCGCTAACACCAGATTAAATCGCTAACACTAGGTTAACGGTAGATCTTGATATCTCACAAATTATCCACATATTCATCAAAGACCTAGTTCAATCAACTGGCTATACCCAACTTGACTGACAGATTCATTGATTGGTGTTTAATGCAGTACTTACGGTTATTTCAATTACATAATGGTGAGGTACTCAAATCAGTAAACGGCCAAACTAACACGCCCACTTTTTCTCTGCTTTCTATCGGCTGGCAAAGTAAAGGCAACATTGCTACTAAGCCAATGGGAGTATTAAAGCAATGGATTGGTGTTTAACGAAGTACTCAAAGGTATTTCACTTATATGACAACGGACACAAATACAGGACATCACAAACAAATCTGCCTCCCATTACCCTTTAGCTCTGTGAACACCAGGGCAAGAGAAAGCAACCTCTTTTCTCCCCTCTTACGATCGACCGAGGAAGCCAAGGTGTTTTCTGCACAGCCATGGCCCACCCGCTCCCTCACGGGGCAAATATCTTCTGAGTCATTGTTGGTGAACAAGTTAGAAACTAAAGTATCCACTTACCCGGTGAACCCAATCTTTCCTGGCAGCATCCCCCATACATCTATCTAAAGCATTAGGAGTGAGTACAAGAATAAAGTTCTTCGCTGATTTCACCCACTTCAGCAAACCCTCATCAAATTTACCAGCTCTTAAGCGTTCTATGTCCAGGAATACTGAAAACCCTCGTAGCTTCAGATGCACTTTAAGGAGACTGAAATGGTAAAATAAATATAGAATGAAAGAAGATTCTGTGTTCAATTATTACTTACTCAGCAGTACACTGAATGTATTACTTAAGTTTCATAAATGGTAAACATAGGCATATAGAGTCACAAAGTAAACATTTCTAAACCTTACATAACAGTTCATTTCAGGATTTTTGCACAATATGGACAGAAATCACTCAATGTCATGTTCTGTTTAATGACATCGTGACATGTTGTCAACCAAACAGAACAAAACAATTTTACACAAGGTATGACAAATACAATATAATGTCAACAGATAGAACCCTGAGAAACCCTGAGAAACAGTTGTTAAACATAATCATACCTAGCTAATTGAGATCCATTTGATCGTCTGTAACTGATGAAGACATCTAGACATTTCCTGATACTTGGCTCAGATTCTGGGTCACAAGTCGGCCCTGTTATGGACCCAATGCCTGGAGATAAACACATACATGTATATACAGATTATCTCCCTTGGACTGTGATAGAGTAATAATTAGTTTCATTCTGATGGACAAAATGCTTATTCAATTAAGGCTGATTGATTGGTGTTTTAGGCTGTGCTAATGGGTATTTCACAATCACTTATATGATGGCAGTGTATTCCCAACAATAATTGACACGAGCACAACTAAGATGTGAAGCGTTTACATTATGCTACAAAGTTCAATTTCTTCAGTGCTCAGTTAAGACAGCATTGCCACTCTTCAAATAAACTACCTTTAGGCAGAGCTACTAAGCCAGCCATAATAAAATTCAACCTAAGGCTTTTTTCAATGATGAATTTCCCTTCACAGAGGTCATAAATGTGATTAAGTTGTGATTTAATAAAGGACATGGTATTTATATGCCAGCCCAATGGGTGATAGTTTGATTGTGGTTTTATACCATACTTAAAGTTGTCCAATGGGTGAAGTGAACTTCTATCAATGCCAAGTTACCATTAATTACAGTGATGCCAGATGAATAGCAAGAAGTTATGCTGTTTATCACCATGTTGGTGCAAAATGCAATGTCAACCATATTTGTTTACGACCATTTTGTTTTAAAATGCATCAGATACATTGGCTATATGTCAAGTTTAAAGTTATTCTGTGAAGTAGTTACAGAGTTATCCTGTTCACAACATATACAGATATGAATATTGTAAAATAATGCAATGCAGCCATACTTTTTTCCGAATTTGGTGAAATGCAATCCCATTTGTTTTAATGGGATGAAAATATATTGCAAGCTTGATTGTTTGTTTGATTGGGGTTTAACGTCGTACTCAAGGGTATTTCACTTATATGACGACGTGCCAGCCCAATGAGTTAAGGAAACCACCCTCTGCAACAAACAAAGACAGGACGGACAAATACAGGACAACAACAGGACACAATACAGACACCACATACAGATCGGCTTCCTGTTCCCCTTTAGCCCTTGAGAGCACCAGGGCAACATGAAGCTCCCTCCAACCCTCCGCTGTTTAGTCTTTGAGAGCACTGTCCTCTAGCACGTATCATAAGCGTACTATAAAAATCGTAAATGGGGAACCATACGAAATCTTGTTTATTCAAACACACACCATGTGTTAATATTTCTCGTTCACAAAACAGTTTTGGTACATAAAGTGAGTCACACGATGTGGCTCGGGAAAATCGCGGAGTTGTTTTTTTACAAGGTTTCTTCCCGATTTTCCACCGTAAGTATAGGGAAGGAACAGTGTGAAGTAGAAATCGGTCGTCATATTAGTGAAATGCCATTGAGTAGGATGTTAAACCCCAATCAAACACACAATGAAAGTATTTATCTGTTTATGTTTGCATAAACACATACAAATAAAATCAGGAATCTAACGTGCTGTTCATCTGGGAACGGGGCTATTATAAGTCTAATTTTGTACACATGTGATAAGCCCTAAAACCGGGAGATTTCTGGAATGTTACATAGATACACAGATTGGACAACTGTCAAATGTTGTCAGCAGCATTTGTCACCGAAGCCTTCAACACTGACAAAACACGGCCAACTAGTGGGTAAAGGGCAATTGATGGTTGGCATACCTCTGCCTATTAACCACATAATATTCTGATGGTAATTGTCTAAATGAGCGCGGTTTTATCCTACTTGGAATGGAAGGCATTACTTTAAAGACGAACGATATATTGACTTTATAGCATAAACCATTACACTGAAACCCAGACTAGTAGAGATCAGCAGTTAGAAAGTCTGTACTTGACATAAAAAAAGTTCCGCTTTGTAACTGGCAATTTAGAGTAAAACAAATTAAGCCCTGACCTACGCACTGCAAAACGATTCCCTAAAAGGATATATTAGAGGTTATAAACGACGAAATAATCTGTCTCCACGACAGAGACTGGGTCTAAACTGCCCTGAGCTGTTTACTGTCTGGTCAGTCAATAACATAGGCAATGAACGCCTTACTTAAATTGGTATCTAAAGTCAAATACAAAAGTATGCCAATTTCTTTAAACTGTAGTTTCATCCACAGTCTGCGTTTCAAACAAATCACCACACTAAAAAGATACGACTCCTTCACGTAGGGAATTATTATAAGTCGGTTATCGTTTAAGGAAACAACACATTTCTTCTGTATGACAAATTTATTGATTTAAAAAACAAGCTATTTGGGATTAACTAGTCTTTGATGAAACGTGTGTCGTGGGAAGATTTAATGGCGTTTGCAGAAGGAGAAACTTGGTTAAGTTTACTTCATTGAAAACCACAAGAATTGGTTTTGTATTAATGAGAATAAATTCAGATTTACCAACAATAACCGGTTGTCTTGTACCAAGACACGACTGAATATATCTGGTCGTATTGTCATCTTTTGCAACATTCTACAGTTTAATTGAGGATTGCTCGATATGTTTCCGTGTGCTTCAAAGCGTATTCCATGGTTGTCATTTTGCGATAAAAGGTCAATGTACACAGAGGACGACACAGTGATATCGATGAACACATTGTCTGCTCTAACAACAAACAAATAACTGTTAATTCAACAATTGTAGTTTTCTGACTTCTACTGCAATATGTCATTTCATTTGTAGTTGATACACTCATACAGATAATGGTTCTATATGGAACCATTACGGCAAAAACAGTTCTGATGATAAAAAGGGAGAAATACTTGGAACACTTGCTGTGAGTTAAATTAAACAGAACAGGTTTATTATGTGATTATAGACAAGAACATTATAAAATATGCTGTATACAAAGAGAAACACTATAATAATACTACAATACTGTGTGATGCCAGACTAAGAAGACAAACAATGTGTAACGCAAGTTAATATTTTATTGACCATGTGAAATATTTACTCAGGGCAACGATGTGCATATCAGTGTTTTCGAGACCACAATCTTTTGACATATTTTGAACCACGTATGCTATAGTAACGATTTTCAGCAAATTTGTGATAAATAGGTTTATCAAGCTGTTGATTTATGGTTTGCAGTTGATTTGTTGATTTCAACAGCTATTATTCAGATGGGAACAAATAACAATTTCGTCTGACTGCTTATTTCAAAGAAACAAGTTCAATTTGTTTTATCCTCTTTGACTTGTCTTTGGAACATTCGTTGACAATCATTATTTTGTAATGTTTAACTTCTTAATATTATAATATAACAATATGGTTCTATTTCCGTTTTACTCAGGTCTACTAGAAACAGTTAATTGCCAGATGGAAGCGTCTTATCTGTCCCACTTACATTTTAGACTGTAAAAAAGTAACGATAGCAAATTAATCCAATTCACATTTAAACTGTGCTTTGAAGATCAGTGTATGGTAGAAGGACAGAGACTGTTTAATGACTGGATGTATAACGTAGGTAAAGCAACAAAATTCTCTGAAAGGATCTATTTTAAGACAAATATCAAAAGAAAATGGTTTTTCATCTGGAATCGACAAATCAGCTGTGTGTGAACAATTTACTTTCCATATAAAAACTTCACTAACAAGACCTAACTGGTAATAACCCTTTTTTGTTACAGAGCACTCGACGGTGTGTGATACACATGGTGGAGGCATCCATGTTCCTGCCTTTATAAAAGAAATATATAAATCATGAACTCTTATTCGACTGACATTATGGACAGTCCTCTAAGTTTAGTTTTAATTTTATTTTCCTTGAATCTGTCCTTCCCGTTCAGCCATTACACTTTCTTAATCGGCATGATTGTCGAAATATATTTAAACAGATTGTTCCGTCTTCTTTAAGTGGCATTTACAAGTTGGAAGTATCATAAGGCAAGGAACAATTTGCTAGGGATAACAACTTCTTGATTTCACACTTGCTTCCACAAAATCGAGTGAAATAAATCAAGAAGTTGTTATCCATACTAAGTTGTCCCTTGCCTTATGATACTGTTCCATATCAATTTATACTTGATGGCTCGGTGAATTGTTGGAACTTCAATTACTATACCTATACAGTACTGTCAATAATATTCCAGACTGACATATGAGTGAAATATGTCATGTACAACGATT
>JAVFBW010134351.1:2342-13470 GCA_034783835.1 Mopalia ciliata
TTATAACGTATCGTGTGACGTTCCACACAAAAGGATTCAGAAGAACGCATGTTTAAAAAGGATGCATTATAATAATGTTGCATACCAAACGAAACGCATTTATCCTGTGCAATATGCGCCTGTTACAAGGACCATAAACGGCATGCAACTATAAACTCGACACATATTTAGCCAGTCGTCGGAACGAAAACAATTGCTATACTCAGTGGCTGATCAGGGTCGAATTTACCCCGAGGTCATAACGAAAAATACACATATCCGAAATGTGACGTTTCTTGCTGGTCTACAATATCAGGGACATCACCATGGAATATGGATTTTTATGCAACTCAACGTCTTGGGTCGTGGGTTCGATTCCCGGACAAGTTTCAACCTGCAAAATTTCTCGACTTATCGAAAGCATTCAACATGGTAAACCATTGTTTTATATTAAATAAGAACATCAATGGCGATTTTGAAGTTCGGTTTGAAGGATCAAACTTTAAATGACACGTCACTTACCATCTGACTTCAAAAGCGTTATGTTTTGTTTTGCACCCATATTTCATTTGAAACATGGTGTCCGCGAATCATTACAGCATTATTTATGCCCGCTGGGTCATAAACATAGAACATTAAAACATGCTATTAAATGGGATGATACCCAATAACGTGTACCTTGTATTAAACTTTTGTCCAACAAAGTATTTACTTCTTTACACGTATTTCACGAATGTATATATATTTCGATTTAAAAAAGCGTCTTGTAAACTACAATCCTAAGTGCAATTGTGTTGGCCGGTGCATCTACATACAAGCGGTACATTGATTGTGCTTTATACTTTCTCCATATCTTGGTTATTAATTTTAAAAACGTTAGAGGCATTATCTGACACTGTTTAAATGCAATCTTTTCTAGTGAAATTGACTTATATGGACGTTCTTTTATTACACAGGATAGTTCAACGGATGTATATCATTGTAATGTAACATATTTTTGCATGGCGTATGTATTTTGTGGCACGAATTCGCCAATTCCCTATTATGATGAGTGTCAAAAATTAAACGTATTCATTTTAAGTTGCACACGGAAATTGTTTACGATCCTAGTTGGAATTGACCAGTCCTTCCTTTTTCTGATATTGCCAAAAATATATCCCTCTTCTTTCTTATTTGAATAACGATGATCTTCACTACCTTCGTCCATACATCCTGTGTGAGAGATATCTAACCGTAGCTGCTCTCACTCGAGCGGAAATTCACCCCTGACTATGCTTTGTCAGAAATACAAACGTATGTTGGAATGGTCAGCTTAAATATACTTCTTTCCTTTCCAATGCAGTATCTCTATCTGACAATACAGGTTCCTTTTACACCTATAAATCCCTCGACAAGCAATACTTAATAGATGTTGTTGTGTACTGGTTTTCATTTTCATTTATTACTTTGCAAGCAGCTTTGCAACTTCTGGCTATTTCAAGTTCAAGGTTACATAAATCGGTAGGTTTGCTGGCGGAGTCTGTCTGCTATTTGCCCTAAATACGCCAACAACAGATCGCTAGAGAGTCCCACTCAACTCAACCATCAAGGGGGTTTTATCTGCATGAAGCTGTAAAACTCACCAAATGGTACACAGTATATTTGAGTGTTCCTGTGTTCAATAAAACACAATTTACATACTATGGTCTTCGTCGTCTGTGGCCGCTGTAACAATCTATGCGGACATACACATTTAACATCTATACTGTTTCGATAAGACTGCAGTTGCTGTCACGTGAAGCAGGTTTTGTTCAACTAAAATTGAAACCAGATGGCATTTATCAAGTTTTCATTGCAGTCTTCAATCATTAAGACGAACGATCAAACTTATACAACCAAACATCTAGCAAAACAAAAAAACAAAAAAACTGTGATTTATCCTTGATATAAAATATGCTCAGCTGGTAATGATAAACAGAGTGCGCCTGTGGCTCTGTAAAAGGGATTGTCCATTGGTATAATAACAGGCAAGTACATGTATACGGGGTGATTTTTATTAATAAACAGCCTTACGTGTTTTACAATTTCAGCAATAGTATAAGCTGGCTTTAGTGTTGGTGGAAACATTAATCAGTTAGGCAAGCTATAATTGTTTATTGATCAGTTCAAAGGGGGAATTCGATAGAGGCTGAGAAACAAACAATACCGGCATTGTGACAGTATTTATCGCTATAACTCCTATAAACAAAGTTGGTCCTTTATGGTGCCGATTTGAAAAGGCTTCCATTTCATTTAGTTATTGATTTCGAAATGTGTGGGTTTGTTAACAGAATGGTTTTCTTGATTTGACTGCCCAGGTAGGCAATAAAAGAACTGCCCAACCGTAACACCTGCATTCACACCGTTGTGAGACACCGACACAAACTATAGACTCACAGATTTACACCGTTGTGAGACACCGACACAAACTATAGACTCACACATTCACACCGTTGTGAGACACCGACACAAACTATAGACTCACACATTCACACCGTTGTGAGACACCGACACAAACTATATTCTCACACTGAAATTTGTCCTCATGCATTCGTCATATACAGCTTCTAACGCAATTCAGCGTTATATTATATACCCAGACGAAAGCTAAGTTATATCCACTTGAACAGTTTTGTGACAATTATATGGGATCTCATCACGTGAGGTGTTCAGCCGATTTGTCTAGCTAATCGGTATAAATTTGTTGTTTGAACTCGGGTGTTTCGGAACAGACCTTGTGCCTTCAGTTTATTTGCTCTGAAGACGTTCATCTCAGTAGTTTAGTTACACGGTGTAATCTGAGACAATTTAGCCGCACAATACCGGTCTTAGTGCAATGATCTCGGCTGACCAATCTTCCTGATCACGACATTAATCTCCATCAATACCAATCAAGAATCGAGATTCACACCATAAACAGAAACCGTTCATTTCCATTATAAATCTATCTATTGTCAACACACAGCCACGCATGTGCCATTATTACCAATCCCTAGTCACATGAAGGTCACCTCATCGGATTGAACGAAAACACCTTTAATTTCAGTCATCAATTGAATGCACAGCCCAGGTCATCAACACAAACACAGCTTTAACCGACAACTTATTGAAAATCGTGCGTTTCTTCAGGTAACACCACTACTACAAAATTATTAGTTTTGTTTATAACTGATTTGAAATATCTTCAAAATCCACGAGGACGTTATCAAACTGTTATATAAATAAATAACAATTGTTAATTGAAATTAAATTAAAAAAATTGTATACAGTTAACCTTTGACAGAGTGCGAGGTACACCAAAGTTTGAAGCTGAACTGTATAACGTTGAGATAATATAGAGTATGGATTGTTCAACATCAATGTAGAATTGTGTGCTATTAAAGGTCACAGTTCTCCAATATTGATAAGAAGCAGTGGCAACACTTGATTTTCTGCTGAGACATTTTAAAAAATGCAGTGTCTAATAATTGTGCACAGATTCTAAGTACATTTTTCCTGTGCAGATTTTTTAACGCTTTTGACAAAATACTACTCGGTAGAATACTGAGTTAATCAGATGTATTATAGTCCAATCACTGTGGCAGGCTAATGGTATATGTAACGGACAGCTGACCTCCCCTGAGACCATTGCCTCAGCCAGTTCCGATTAGTCCTAATTAGTTTAAAACATACTGGTCAGTTTAATAGTCGTAGAGCTGATCTTTTGGCTAGAGCTGAGTATCTCCAAAGATGAAAATTACTCGCTCTGCTCAGGGCCTTTATGCTGAGAAATAAAATCAATTATCAGTGCTAATAGGGACGTCTACATAAGGTGTGTTAGATGGGAATTCCAGCCCTTCATTCTGCATAGGATAAACGATCTCCCGGTATTGATCTAACTCAGGATATCACTATGTTGATCAATCTGAATAAATGTTAAAGTAAAACGTAAACATGAATTTAGGTCAAGTGAATACATAGGACGAAATCTTACATAACAGTAATAGAAAGACGTGAACACATGGGGTAAAATTTCCAGATTACCCATGTACGTAAGTGTAATATAAATACGTGAACACATAGGGTAGAATTTCTCAGATTAAGTAGCTGTTACAGGAAGACGTGAACACACACAATATAATAAGACATACCACGTAACTCTGAAAGGAAGGCGTGAACGCATGAGGTTAAATTCATCAGATTACGTACCAGTTATAGACAAATGTGAGCACATGCATGGGATATAATTCGACAGATTATGTAACTGGTATAGGAAAACGTGAAGGCATGAGATAGACATTGTAAAATTATGTAACTGTTATAGGAAAACGTGAAGACCCATGGATAAAATTCGTCTGATTACGTAGCTGTTTTAAGAAAACGTGAACACATGGGATAGAATTCGTCAGATAACATAACTGTTATAGGATGACGTGAACACATGCGATAACATTTGTCAGATTACGTAACTGTTATAGGAAGACGTGAACACATGCGATAACATTCGTCAGACTACGTAACTGTTATAGGAAGACGTGAACACATGCGATGACATTCGTCAGACTACGTAACTGTTATAGGAAGATGTGAACACATGCGATAACATTTGGCACATTACGTAACTGTTATATGAAGACTTGAACACATGCGATAACATTCGTCACATTACGTAACTGTAATAGAAAGACCTGAACACATGCCATAACATTCGTCAGATTACGCAACTCTAGGAGAACGTGAACACATGGTTTACTATTTCTCATATTACATAGTTATTATTGGACTTTACGTTCAACATCATTTTTCGTGTTTGACTGTTAGAATCTAGAATGCACTCTTTAATTACCTACAACGCAACAAGTAGAACAGGAAAAGGGTCGAAGAAAAGCAGGGGAAAATAACTTCTTTATTTATTCTTATAATTATGAGTGTAATTGCATGATCATCGGACAGCTTTTAACTGCCGCAGAGAGAACTAGACAATCAGAACAGGTTAACAGAAGAAGATGATATTCATATGTTATAAAATACGAAGTCCTTTTTGTTTATATTGACATGTTTTCCTGCAAATTTCTATTCGTAATCGCATTGATCAGATTCTAAGTTTACACATAAAAACGATTACATTTGTACAGTAGTATTTATCCACAATCCGATGAAAAGTTTTAATGTTGCTCATAGTTTTCATCCTTAACTAACATTTGTGCTCCAGTGTGTGGGCCACTGACCTCATGTTTGGTATTAACATGTCATTGTGACTCTTTACATTTAAGTTGACAGAGAGTTTGAATGTTGCTCATAGTTTTCATCCTTAACTAACATTTGTGCTCCAGTGTGTGGGCCACTGACCCGTGAACGGTAAATCGAAGCATGCTCAGTTCAGGAAGCGCACTCGCTGCCACTGAGGCACGGCCGCGGGTTAACACATTTATAATTGACGCTCATTGTGCCGTACAGAACAAACAAATGAACATATCTTCTTCCTCATAAGTTCCCCAAAAATATCATGGAGAGAGTGATTAACAGTTTAACTACTGGAAATCAGTTGATTCGGGCAGAGACATGTGAATCGCAATAGAAACCGAGTTCACACGGAAACTGTTTTGGGTTGAGGTGTATTCGCTGAACAAGCCCATGGTAACAGATTCCATATCACTATTTGTTGTTTTCCAATTCTGAATAATAAAAGACTGATCCCTTTACTGCCGGAGCTAAAGAAAGTGAAACGTTGTGAATTTCCATGACGGCAAATTGAAACCTAGAAAAACTACAGAAGGCAACACACCAAATGTTCGATAAAGACTTGTGCATTATCAGTAGATAGCTAATCTAATGATTCTGTTTTTGAATAGTCTCTTCCATGAGGAAGTCTGCTTCTCTCTGGAGTAACTTCATAACATCAAATAACCAAAGAGAGTATAAAGTAACTACACTCTTGGAAAACTATGGCTCTAATGGAGCTCTTTAAGGTTCTTCAGTCATGGCTCTTGTGGGACCCTTTTGGTTCTGCATCTGAACTCTCACAGCAAATGTTCCAACTTTTAATCTCTTTGTTTTTATATCAAAGTATCGTTTTTGTCGTAATGGTTCCTTATAAAAACATCCTTTTCTCTAAAGAACTTTCAAAGAACCATTATTGCCAAGAGTGTATTTAAAAACCGGTTAACGTGATAATGACTATGCTTCTATGGTAATGTTGCACTGGGGATGAACATGGTTAATAAAATCTACCTTCATTTTGCTTTCCATATTTACTGCAGCCCAGGCATAAACTGGGAGTGGATAAACTCCCCTACCTCTCGCTCTTAACAGGTTACAGATTATTTATTCTTAAAACACAGATGCTTTAGCCAATTACTTATTACAACTCAAGGTAAAGGAATGGAGATTTAATCTCAAGTTAACCAGTGACAGCTTTAACGAATTATTAAAATATCAAATTAACAATCGTTTTAAATATGTCGGTTCATTTGGTTTTCTTCATTGCTGATGCATTTTAAGATAAGATAGTGGAAACAGAAATGTGGTGATTTATATAATTATGCCTTGTGTTAACACTTATGTCCAGTTTATCAATGCAATTCACTCAAGTTTACCACAGTTTTATACGACCATTTTTACATATACGTTTAAAATGTTTTTCTGAAATACGTCCAAATCGAAAGTAGAACATTATAATTGAAATAGTTATTTCCTTTTCTACAAGAAATTGTCATATATTTTGTTATCTAGTAACCCTTAAATGTTATAACTAGTAGCCCGCATGATTCGGTACAACTGTGAAGAGCAGTCCATATATCATGACCACTTCGCATCCCGTGAGTCGTTGATAGAACCCTAATTTCACGAATAAGGCATTTAATCCCGTGTATCCGAACTTTATTTCACTGACAATGTTATGTTTAGGACAGTTCCCCCAGGAGATCAGCAGATACCTCATGCCAGTTGCCATAAAGTGTTCTTGTTATCTGGGTTAAAGCGAAGCAGATCTGTTAAGCCGAAGGTCGATAAACCCACAATCGATGCTCATCGGATACTATGCGAGAGAATTATCCTCGAAAGTAATAGACGTCCACAGGATGGAAAATCTGGCTTTGCTGTAGACAAATTTTCAGATTCAAATTCATATTTTTCCTAGGCCCAATTGTGGGCATAGATCACGTATATCGGGCGATGTTACATAATACAACACAAAGCGTAATTGGTAACCAAAATGTATGGTAATAACTAGGATTACAATATACAGGGATATGTAGCTCGGTCATATCCAGGCCCAATCCACATAAAATCAGGAACTCGGTATTGTTTTAAAGATTGCGGAAAACTGCTAAAGTTGACAGTTGTCAATACGCATGTGCAAAACTTGGGTTTTATATATGCTGATGTGAGTCTCGCAATTTCACGAGTTTTGTTTGATTGTAAAGGTGCGCAAAAACATTAAAATACTTGACATATACGGGCTGTCAATTTATCAGAATGACGGTTAACTTTTCCTATATTGACATTCAATGTTAGTGATGCAGAAAAACAACTATAATTGAATCCATTAACGCCCCCAATGACTTTGTAGACACAAATGTTACAATGTAATTATTTGCTTGATTTTCACAGTTTTTGCAGTCCTAAACAATAATCGAAATATGAATGTATCTCAATTACTGTTAAAGAAACTAGACAAGCCTTAACATCTTTTTGACAGAATCACATGGTTGACGAGGGGCTGAATGAAAAACTATTTAAGCAGTTTGAGACACCAAAAGACTCACCATCCCTGCTTCCACTACAATTATCTTTAAATTGTTAAATAGTTGCCGAAGACCATATGAAGTAGCATGTATAATTCAGATCAGTTATTATTTTGACTTCGAATTGGTTACTTATAATAAACAAATAACAACTATAGAGTACATTGTCATTCCTGATCGCTTTTTGATATTTACAGTTAACAACGTTAATTTTCAGAGTTTGTATCGATCAAACACATCAAGCAGTGCATGTAATTTGCGTAACGTGTATTTGAATCAAGGCACATTTGGCGTAGGCTAAGTTATATGTTACCCATAATTCACTCATTACTGAAATTGTATATAGGCGCAACGGAGAAACGTGAGATCGGCTGGGAAGCCTATGTCAAATGGCTTAAGACCACCATTATTTACTTGCGTTTTGTCACCATCGAATATAGTTCTTATTAAAACATGGTGTGTTTTCTTATTTTATTTATTTTGGTCTTGGAAATTTGTTTTTGGTGGAGTATTTGGTATTGATGTGAAGTAATTGAGTGGCGGTTTCTGGTCAGTGTAATATATATAGCCTAAATAGGTAACATTTGGTGTATTTATCATAATTTGATGGAGGGGTGATTGTGCTGTTGTTTACATTTTGAGCCACCTTGACATCCTATATCACACTGCAGCCTGATATAAGGTATGTGCTAGGGGTTTTCGCTGAACGAAAGTTTGGGAGTGAGCAGTTCGGCCTATGGCAAATTAATGGTGGTCTTGCGCCAAACGAAACGTTTAAAGCTGACTAAAATCCACAATGTTGTTGATACGGGACAATAGGCCGTTACATACTTCTATAGACAATTGACTTCTGATATCACTTAACTCCGACTTCAGCGCCTCTGCCTTCTTTTTTAGCTGTTAGACCGACAGCGATAATTGATTTTATTTCTCTGCATGGATCGATAGCTCGGAGAATATTCGATATTATATGTCTTCACTTTAATTATATTGCCGTAAGCAATTATAGTGGTTAAGTGTATTTAACTAATGTAATAATGCCGGTCGTGTATTTCAGCAATAATTCACATAACCATAAAATCTAAACTGTTTTAATAATGTTGGAAAGTTAATATTCCTCCATTGCTAAGTCCAGACAGTATTGCTACTCTTCAAGCAAACTAAGCAGAGGGTCAACAAACGTATTATCAAGACGTCCAACTTCTGCAATCGACAGACAGATAACAGCATGTTGTTTCCTTTTGTTCCTATCGCAAGCTACTTGTATTCTACACACTTATGTTTTCAATATAATACAAAATTAAAGTCAGTCATTTCAAGAAAGGCAAAATAGACGCAGTAAACTTCTAGAATTTTGATATATGAGTGTAAAGTTAATATACCCCAAACGTGATTAAACATTTATGCCCAAATGTAATTTTAGCCAAATAATCGTCTCTGTTTTTTGCGGCGGATGTTGTGGCAAGTAATATGTCAGTGCTCTTTCTACAGCAGAATTACTACACTATATGTGGATTGTTTTACGGACGCTTCAAAATGAAGGACTGTAACAGCTGTTAGATACGGGATATAAAAAGAGACAATTCCTTAGACACTCCAATCATCCGTCTGTTTTCATTGCTCAAGTGATTGATATTCTGTTTTCATGACGTCATTACATTACGAACACTGATGCCGTCTGGAATTGTTATTTTCACGGACTCTTTGAGTTTATTGCAAGCTTTATAATTTTACATTGTGCAATCTATTACGTATTGTTAATGGCATCCCATATATGTGAACTATTGTCGCATCAAAATATAAACGTCCAATTTGAATGGATACCAAGCTATATTGAAATGAAAAAGTTGATGCGCTAGCAAAACAGACATTATCTGTTGCATGTATTACAACAGATATACTCCGGTCTATAACAGCACCTTTTACTTCACTAAAGTTATTCACTAAAGTAAGAGTTCGCTCTCGATGTTTGGAATTATTATTTTATAGATTAGTGTCACACCATATACCTGTTAATTCTTATTTATATCAGTTTAAAGATCATCATATTTGTTTGATTCAGTTTAACGGATATCGAAACCTGTGATACAAGGTTTAATTTGACTAGCTGCTGGCCTTGGTATTTTATTCATCAAGGGGTCAGTTTTGAATCCATCAAAGAACGTTAAAATACTTTTTCAGCTTGCAGTTTTCGTTATTTAGACACATTAGACAGAGTTATTTTGACATCAAATGTATGTTAGTGTGTAACTTTTTTCATATTAATTCTGCTATAGGTGAATGAATCGATTTTATTGATTTTAAAGAATTTGTACTATAGTTTGAGACCGAGGCTTCAGTATATCAAAGTGTTTTCAATGTGTGTAGTGTATGTTCATTACAGGTCCAATGTCTATCTAGTTTAGTGCACATCATTCTATCGACTGGACCCACCACTGTACTAAAAAAAACTCAACTTACTTACAAATTGCACTATGTGCATGAATTACTCACTGGAGTCTTATGTCAATACACCCTCAATTTTGTTGTGTAAACAATTGTAAGAACTAACTCACATTGATGCAATAGTTCCGAACCCTTTCAAAAGTTCATTTTGTACATTTGTTCAGATGTGCGTTACGCCAATCAATGTTGATCAACCGAAAGAGAGACAAACATTTCTAGAGACCCCAAATAACCTTTGGTCTGGAGGTTAAATACCCCCTGAAACAGAATACCACTGAAAGGCTATAGACAATTAGTTCCGTGCCCTACTGTAAAGACTCTTCTGTTGGTAACACGTATTTCGTGACCTACCCAAAACAACCCTATACATGCAGCACACAGATTTCAACACATCACGATAGAGCGAGATTGCACCAGTGGAAATAATCGTAATGGGATTAAATCGATGTGCCAAAACGACAACACTCCATTAGAGACATGCTATGTTTGGATTTCGGTCAACCCGAACATATCCTTGTCTGTAGACTCTAATAAAAAAGTCTCTCTGGGCCTTTTCATATACACATCACTTTGACAAGTCTATCTATCTACTGGTATCCCTGCAAAAAGCCTTTGCGAATATGTGTCAACTTATTGTTGTACGGTTTTACTCTCGAGTTATTCCATAGCCCTCCATGACCCGCTGGCAGAACATACCAAGTATAAAACAGTTCACAGTATCTATTCTCTTTCCGAAAAATGGAACCCTGTACAGTCTCCTTGAATACAACTAAACGCCACAATAATAAAACTCCATAAATACTTATTTTACATTCATCTGATGAGAGTTGTGTCACAGGATTTATTCAGTTCCAATCATACATGAAGAGGAGAGGCGATATAGCATCCACAAAAGACACCCTGTATTAACAAACAATAACACAACATAAGTACATGCGCATATTTACATAGTAGACATACTT
>JAVFBW010134362.1:0-13470 GCA_034783835.1 Mopalia ciliata
CCCCTCTTAGACCCTTTTCTTCAAACTATCTTAACAGTGTGGGCGTCAAGATCCATTCATGGATCTCTTGTTTTTTTATCTTAAAACGTAAATATCTAACGTTTATCTGTGATAAATTAAAAAAAAAACAACCTTATCCCTAATCTGCATGGCTTGTCACAAAAAAGCTCCATTTGTTGTAATGATAGTTTGTTGCCAGTTACCGTCTTCACGTTGTGATTAATCCCAGATAAAGCATTACATTTGATGAATGTAGGCCTATATGTGTGTTTTTGCTGTGGTATATACAGATATAGCCTGTCTGTATCTGTTGTGAGCATCTTTACGCAGTTGGCTTGTAACCTACCATCTTCTTTCCTAAACTAAGTCAGAGAAAAAGATCGTCGCGTCAAGCCTCTCTTTCTTTACCACCTTGCCTTCATAGATTGAAAAACGTTCAGTCTACAACAGCTATTTTCGGATGAATTCTCTTTACCGCAGCAAATCAGATTGGAGCTTTCTTAGAAGTTGTTGGAGTCGGTCTAAACCACAGGCACTTGTTACTAGCCAGCAGACATGCGCTCTCGGGAGCCTACGTCTTTCGTCACTATATATGTATTATTATATATAGTGACGAATGACGTAGGCTCCCGAGAGCGTATGTCTGCTGGCTAGATACAAGTGTCTGTGGTCTAAACACAGGATGACAAGTTAGCTATACATGTAATATACACGCACAATCTTTGTCCGATAATCGATCGAGTCTTGACCTCAAATACTCAAATTAGAAAACTGTAAATTACAACTTATCAAACTATAATGAAAGCTTTACATGTCGATGGGTTTATTCTATACGCCGTGCCTATGCTTCGAGACGTACCGAGCCAAACGTGTAACATGTGATTGCCAAAATGTAAGATATAAACAAAGCCAAACATGACCAAAAAGTGTATGCATTATATAGAAGTTTTAATCTTCAAACAAACATTCACCGCAATTATAGAGAAGATATTATATCGTTTAAAACTGGCGCTACAATAGTTTTTTACTTCGTTTTTCTTTGGGGCCTGTTTTACGTAACGTCACAATTAAACAATTCATTGTTCACGTTCTCAGCGTCTGCGCTTTAGAGAATAGCCGGAAACACGTGATAACGTTCGTTGCTTGGACACCACATGTTTCATTGTGTGTATTGCCTGCCCGTGTAGCGCAAGTCACTCAACGCAGACTCAGCGAAGTGAGATACAAAGTTGAAAAGTCAGACGTAATAGTAAAGTGGACATCTGATCAAGGTGCTCAGATATCAGGTAATTGCTTTAGGTTAATTGTTGTTAAGCGCGATTAATGAGTCCTTTCTGATGACAATGTGTGTCACCCATGCCCATGTGTGGCTGCCCGGAATGTAATCAAATCCCGGAATCCAATAAGTGAAACACTCCAGACAGCATTGCTGTCCGAAGTGCTAGACTAATAACATTCCGGACAGCATTGCTGCCTGCTATGTAATAGGTGTCACAACCGGGCAGCAAATGCCCAATTTTGTTCCAGAATGTATCAATTTTATTTCTTTTTTTCTGAATGAAGTCATGGATACAGAACAGGACACTAAAACTGTAAAAATGTACATTTACGTTCAATAAAAATAACATTTAGATTCTCAGCCAAGGTTACATTTGCACATGTGAATGCATTGTTTTTACGTGCATGTTACCCTTTTCTTGAAAACAATACGAACTATTGCAACTCGTGCATATATCGAGCAATATTAGGTAAATTATTCTCTTCTAAACCCAACAGAAAAATTAGATTGATTTGAAACAAATATATATTCTTGGTGTACCTTTTTTCATATTGCTACTCATTTTCCACCACTAATGTAAACAAAAGTAGTACTTTATTTCAACCAACAAACGGTCATTCCTTGTGTTCTTATCTGTCCTAGTTTATGTATGCTAAAAAATAATTTAAAAGTAAGTTAAAATAGTGAATTTACAATTTCTTATTTAGATATCTGAAACTAAATTTTAAGTAACGGTAGTGAAATATCCCTTTGTCAAGTGATGGAAATCCTGATATTCAATTTACAAATCATTAATAAAACACAATATTCAAAGATAATTTAAATTATCACTACGGCGGTCTTCTGTGATAAATATTTTTTTTATATATAAATTTAAGTTAATATAAATATTTATTCCTATTTAATATGTCAAAATTTCACACGGAAAAAGGCTTAATGAAATAGTTCAGGTACGTGCAAAATATAGTTATTACATATCGGACAGAGAATGCCTATAGTTCCTGCCGGAGTGCAATAAAGTTAAAGTGTTACATTATACGGGCATCAATACTGCCGGAGTTTAATACTTATTGCATTTTGGGATGTTATTACATTCCGCGCAGCTACACCCTGGCACTCTTTTTAGTTGGCTTATTTCATCTTATCATTATGAATTTTATATTAAATGTATAATTGTGATACACTTTATAAGATTAGTATATTGTTACATCGTAAGCATTCGGTTTCATTTTGAATTCGTGGATATTTGAGATCACTAACTTAATTTCTCCAACATGACTGTGTTATGGCAAGCCGTTTTATCACTTTTACAATCATTCTTTTCCACATATGTGAAATTCTTTTCCACATATGTAAAATGAATTATTTATTTTACATATGTGGAAAAGAATGGAAAAGAATTCAACATATGTATAATAAAGGTATAAGTAATAAAACGGCTTGCCATACTGTACGGGTCGTTATATATGCATCATATTCCTGGTTTTAAAGGAGATTAGGTGTTTGTATTATAATAGTCTTCCATTCAGTTTCTGTTCATCGCTCAGTTTGATCCGTTTTCAGTACTTTTGCTTTTCTTCTATATAGGCCCTATACAATAGAAGTGATTTTTTTGTGTTCGGTTTTCAAACACAGTCGTGTATGGGTATAGTGTAAAGTTGATTAAATGTTTTATTCAAAATTACATTACAATTTCTTTTTTTCGTGTTCACAATATGTGACACATTACTTAATGGCGATAATGGCTTTTTGGAAGACTTATGTGTAAAGTCTATAGCTTTAAATAACACTTGTCCAGTTTTTAGGTATTAAAAAAAAACAACTTAAATATAGCTTTAAGCAATATATAGCAGTTTAATGTGCGTTACCTAAATGCGAGAGAAAACCTGCACTTCTTTACGGCATGCATGGAGTAAACTATAAGCATATTATTCGATTTGTTTCGTTCCTTAACAATAATGTAATATACGAAACATGCATATCAGATGTTAAACACATTGTTTGAAGGACCAGTGTAAAACTCAGTACCGTTTAACACATATACAATTTAAAATAGCACAGAAAAACTACCGATATTCTAAGAATTAAAGATAAGTTTAACCTTTGAAGAATAATGTAGATGACTATACGTTGTCAAAACGTAGAGAAATAAAACTTCTTAGTTGTTAATCAACGAAAAATGCCCATTGAATTTGGAATTCGTTTTGCACAAAATGAAGAGATACTATAATATTGGCTCAGGTGAAATAGAGTTAGTTATTAAAGGTTTTAGATTCACATATTAGAATGTTTAAAGAAATTGATAAATGTGACCTGAAATCCTTTAGACCTGTATATTGACCATGTACACAAACACTAATATTCCTTAACATCTTAAGGAAAACGTTAAGGAATATCGCTCGAATAAAGCATCAGCGGAATATTACACAAATTTCAAGGAGTTGAAGAATGACATAGTCTCGGGACCAAGGATGATTCCAAACATATTTATGGATTATCCTTAAGCAGTTACGACAAATTCAACATAAGTTAAGATAGGGAAAATTCCACATTAAAGACGTTATGGAATTGGCTGAACAAAAACAAAAAGGGAGAGATAGAAAAGCAAGCGACCGTGACAGTATAATTCAAGTTAATAAGTGTAATGTATTCCAGTTCCTTGATTAGTATTGCATGCTGTGTTTAGTTTAGTTTGTAATAATAACTTTCAACTTAAGTTAAAATTTTTTAAACCCTATTTCCTATAAAGTAGTATAATCCATCCCCGTCAATGAAATACCGGGAAGACTTTCGCCTATTTGTGCTGTGACCCTGACCCCCTCCCCCCTCTCTTAAAAAAAGTATCCATCCACCCTTGATGTCAAGTTAATAGACTTCTGTTTGATTTTATAGAAGTATATTTAGAAATTATAATAATCACGATTTCTGTTTTTCGGTTATATCTGGGACTATACAACCTACATTTACAGTATAGATTTCCTCACGTCTCTATATAAGAGCCATAGCATGATAGCAGTGCAAATGAAACAAATAATTGTGATCAATATCAAAATTAATTATTCTCCTACTGTATATGCACTGTTTCACTGATTAATTTTAACTGCAAAAATAAAATTGGCTTTAAATGACTAGAAAATAACTTTTGTATTTAATTAAAAACATAGAATGATTGTAGCCTTAAACAACAGGCATTTTCTTTTGGCGATTGTAAATATAAAACGGCCAAAGAAAATGGGGAAGGGTAGACGTCATTTGAGACTAAACTGATTGTAAATTATGCCCAGAGTCAGCTCTCGATCTCGTGGAGAAGACAAGTCGCGTGGGAACTGAAAGCGATATAACAACGCACAGAGGAAGAGCGTCATAAATATAGGGCGTTAATTGTTACGCTTAAACACTCTTGTCATAACTATCTTTGAGACTTTGTTACGTCAAGACGTCTTTGAAGCGTCGCGTAACAACAACAGACTATAGCTGACGCCGGTACAATAGGTGGAAACACGTGACCACGTTTGTTGCCTAGATACTGCAGAATTGCTTCTGTGTATTACTTACTCAAGACAGCGTGCGTAAGATTAAAAAAAGTGTACACAGCTTGCACGACGAGTGTATATTCGAGTGCTATATAGGAAGTCGATCTGGTGAGTGAATTGCAAACAGTATTAGCCGTTTATTTTTTAATCTATATAGTTTTATGGATGTTGTTTTAATTAATTAGTTTTGACTTAATGATGAAGTAAGCTTATATGATGGGCCTCGTTACGTAATGTATATGTATACATTCTAGACCACTTCATCGTGGTCTAGTGTAGAACTATAATCGCTTTGACTAAATGTAGAGCGGTCGGTTGACAAGAGCTTGCTGCTCATTTGTGCTTTATATATGTTTTTGTGATGCTTTTGTGATGCGTTTTGTGTTAGCCTTGTCTTGTCATTGGTTTCAGCATTTAACGTTAAATATGACTTCCTTTAGCCATCGAAGTGCATGGCCTGCTATGAAAGATTACCGTAAAGCGTGGCGTAAAACATCCCTCCTAGTCTAATTAAAATCAGATCTAAAAAACGCTCCACGTAGGCCTATTGCGATAAACAAACGTGGGGAGCAGTTTACGGTATCCATATCACCCATTCGGTACACTATATATATGTGCTGGCCCGGACCAGTATCATTCAGTTGCAGATCATCAATCTGTGTTGTAAAGTTTATTTGATAACCTTTTTTTGCTAACCGTATTACCTTATAGTTACATACTAAATTAATCATCTCTATAGCACAAAGTTTAATAATGGTATACAAGTTGGAGAATAGACTAAAAATTATTAATGTCTATGCGAGCTGTGCATTCCCGGAAGAAGCATGTACAGGTATCAGGTATATTTCGCGCAAAACCATTCTGTATTTGTTTTGTATAATATGCAATTAGCAATAGGCCACGTGTACATCTGAAAACAACCAATTGAATACTTGAACATACAGAAAATGGTACTTATATGTACTAATAAATCATAATTTATGTTTATTTAAATGCTTTCCTTCAGTGAGTTAGATGGCAGATCCGGGAGATGACCCTCCCCCGGGGCAAGAAGGTGAAAGGCGTATTGTCTATGGGCCGTTACGTAGACGTAAGTTTCTATTCAGATTCAGTCAGTTTTCGTCTAATTTTCAATACGAATGGAATTAGTATAATTGTGATGTATCTTTTTAAGCATAGATTTTTTACCAATCGTCAAGGCATATTTAATTTATTTTCGTCAATTAAAATTATTTTAAATCACATTTGATATACAAATATGTATATATATATATATGTATTATATATTTAATAATAAAAAAAATCGCCATCTTTACTGGGTTAGAATTCGGTACCAATTCCTCCGTTGACCTCTGTGCTCAGACAGTGGAGTGTTGTGCCTGTTACCCAAATGTCCCGGATTCGATGGTGGAGTAGAGGCGAGAAAATTTTCTCCATCGTTATATTTACTACATATATATATCCATTACAGGCGGCACGTATGAGGATCACGGAGATTATATTGAAGAAAGAAGTCGGGAAGTTACTCATGGTGAGACTTTTCACACAAAAAAAAAACAAAAACACCCTTAGCTCCTCCAAAAAGACAACACCCCACCCCCCTTTTAAAATAAGTCAAAAACAAAAACATCCTTAGCACCCCCTAAAACAAAACACCCCCTTAACCCCCTTTCAAAATAAGCCCCCCCCCCCCACCCTTAGCGCCCCCTAAACCAAAACACCCCCCTAACCCCTTCCAAATAAAACAAAAAGCAAACCTTAAAACTAAAAGTAATATTCCCCTAGTAAAATTACCAATGAAATGCAGATTTTTATATTAAAGAAATAAAATGGTACCACTCAAATGATCTGAAAGAAACATAGGCCTACTGTTTGATACTTTTCAATAATTACCTGACAAAACGGGATATACATTGTTTCTAACGGTTTTCTAATTATTCCAAGTTTAATATTGATTGCATCAGGGCGTGTTCTTTCTATTTTTGTCCCTCAAAGAGTTTCCTTTTCACCTCTTTTAATGGAATGTTAAGCAATAGGTATAATTGTCCGTAGCCCTGAGATATTATCAATAAGGAGCTTTAATTTACTTTTTTATTTCAGTTGCCCGTATTGGGGCTCGGGGAGATGTTATCGACGAAGCCGTAGTGCCAGGTAGGTCGGCTTTCAATTTATTCCGAAGGTTTAGTCCCGACATTAATTACCCACATAAAGGTATTCATTGCAGACGGCATATCGCAGATTCTTTATGTTCATGGGTGGAAAGGAAACTTTAAGAAGTCGTACATTCGGCGACATTTTTTTAGCACGCTTTACAGCCTGGGTATTGTTTCTCAAAGCAATCTTAGCCTAAGATGATCTTAAATACAATCCCGATCCAATAGTTTAACAACTGGTTGCATGCCAATTAAGATATACTTTTAAACAATCAAAGATTACGATCGCTTTGTGGAACGGAGCCTGGGTGTTAGTTTCTATTCAGATAAGGGTAGATCTGATATTTTCGTGACTGGAAATGAAACTTTCAGGCCTCGCCTGGAGAATTTTTTATGTTCGCGTCACCCTCAAAAGTCCTAATCTATTGCATGATGTTTTCGCCAAAAAGGTTTGTCCATCGTAATTCTCCATTAAAACCTTTGTGATCAAATGCATCATGCTAAAATAATAGGCCTCTACGATTCTGGAAAATGTTGTTAGGTCTGGACCTATGTGGAAGTCGTTACGTATAGCTCAACATTTTTCAAGAAAACAACAATAAAAATCAAAGCGGAAATACGTCTGACAATTGCAAGTTAACGTTTCACTTCTATATGAAGTCGTGCGTAAATACGCCTATAATACTATGCATGAAAAACGGCTATCAATGTGCGTGATGTGCCTTTAGGTAACAAAAGCTTACCTCGCTATAACCTTGAAAGGGTTTGAAAAAAAATATATTTGTTAATTGCGTTTAAATCTTGCGCAAACTTTATTTTAAGAGTGTTTTTAATGAATAAAGGCGAAATAAAAAAGTGATTTACGGTATTTGGTGGGAGATTTTTGTTTCATGAGACTCGTTAAATTTCCAAACGGCATCTTGTCAATCAGGACTTAATCTCCGTTATTATTCGAGATAACGACGAAGATATCCTAATCTTAGTCTATGTGTATTTGCTCGCTATTTTCCTTCTAGTTTCAGAAACACTAGAAGCCGACGAGAAAACATTGAATGCCAAGGGAATATCGTTTAGGAGTGTCTAGACTTAGTGCAAATTTCCTATTTACATATTTCATGTTATTTGAGCTTTTTGAGGTATAGCACGACAAATCTCTGTCATGTGAAAACTTGAGAGCCAGGATTACCAACACCGGCAAGTCCGGCATATGATGGAATAATAAAAATACCTTTGAGCAAAAAGCTTGATTCGCTGTAGAAAGTTGACCAAATGAATTCACATACTTTTATTCATAATGCGAATGTTAAATACACTGAATTCTTAAAGATTGTAACAAAAATTAAATTATTATTTTCTTTTTTTCTTTCTTGATATGTTAGGACTTGTGAGGCTTGCTGCAGCAATGGAGAGGATGTCGGTCCCTCCAATTCCCACCAATAGTAAGTATGGTCTTCACTATTTCTGTGCATAAATATTTTTTGGATGAAGCCGTAAAGCCGGGTAGGTTAAAGTTTCGTGTATCAGAAACCCCCTTACAGTTCTACAAAGCCATATTTTGCCCATGTTCATGGCGACCAGGCGCTCGTTTCATAAAGCGATCTTATCTTAAGTTGAACGTTACTGTCATGGCAACACAATGTCTTCAGTGCTGGTCGTCATGGTAATTATGGTTTGCGTAAGCTAAGATCGTTTTGTGAAACAGGTCCAAGGATTGGATGTATTGTGTCGTCATGGTACTTAAGATCGCTTTGTGGAACAATGTCCTAAGTTGATCTTAATTTCCAGTTCAACCAAATACCTTTTGTACTGATCGCCATGGAAATTGAGATGAAGTAAGACTAAGACTCTAATGTGGAACGGGCTCCAGACCTTAATTCCGTACTAATATGATACATATGAGTGCGGCGTCAACAGCATAGGCGCGTCCATATATTGGCCGTCCTAGTCAGAGTCTTAATTTCGAATCCCGGTGGAGGCAAACAAGAATTTCTGTCTATACAATAGAATTATATATCGAAGGGGTTAATTGAGCCTTATATTTATTTGTATAAAAATATATCTTCAGTTTCTACTCTTATATACACTATTAATAGATCACAGAAACGAAATTTTTTTCGTATTTTGAAACTTGGTTAAAAATATGAATCAGATGTTGTTTAAACTTTGGAAATCTTGGCCACATTTAATAAGTTCGTATTCTTTAGGTGAAGATAGCATCACACCAGAGGAATCTGTCGCCGTTGAAGAAACTGCAGGGACATCAAGGGTAAAGCATGTTTACTTAAAATAAATTTTTAGCTAACATTGCTATCTTCTGCTTTAGGTGGAATTTGGATGTAAAAGTTATCAATGTCATGCTAGGGCAGTGCTAGTCGAAAATATTTCCTATAATTAACTGATCGCAGTATTGAATGCCATGTCCACCTGTTTACTTAAAAGCATGATTGATTCACCTGGCACATACACCATTTTTAAAATTAGAAGTTTCAAGGTCTTGCTGTACACATTGGGCTCAAAATGAACCATTTCTTTTTATCGCTTGGATTAAAAGTTAGATATTCAAACTATATGTTGGTGAGAAAAAAAATTCAAAATTCTTATTACAAACAGTTAAATGGGAGCTTATTATTTAGTTTTCCCGTGGAAATTCAAGTTGGGAAACTTTAATTGTCTATTTCTGGCACTTCATTTTAAAGCAGACTCTTCATTTTCCAAGGCGTATTTCTAGAAAACTATTTATGTTGGAAACTTCACAGTTGTACCATTGTAAAGAAAGAGCACTATGCAATCTAGTAAACGGCGCATTTTGTTTAAAATGTTTTCTGAAATTTGTATTTTACATTTTTATAAGACTTTCCAAGGTGGAATAGATAAAAAAATCACTGGAATCGTTATGATAAAAAAACAACGTTTACTAGTTCAAAGACTTTGCTACTCGGTCAACTAATTTATTGAGTCTTATCCTTATTGCACTTCGAGAAATAAACCATGAACATACAGCCTATTAGGGGTCCAGCAAGACCTTAATGTTTTTCCTTGTAGGTCTAAATGTATTAAGAAAAAGCCGAGATGCATAGATCCAATGTTTCAATTGTTTTCCTCCTATATGGGAAATCGCGGGCGGTTGGAGGGAGCTTCATGTTGCCCGGGTGCTCTCAGAGCTAAAGGGGAACAGGAAGCCGATCTGTTTGTGGTGTCCTGTTGTTGTCGTCCTGTATTTGTCCTGTCCTGTGTTTGTTTGGTGCCAGTGGTGTCGAAGGTGGTTTTCTTCGCCCATTGGGCTGGCACGACTTCATATAAGTGAAATACCCTTGAGTACGACGTTAAAACCCAAACAAACAAACAAACAAACAAACAAACAAACAAATATATGGGAAATCACGTGGCACATCAAAGTTATTGCAAAAATTTCGATGTATGTGTATTAGATAGGCTTACTCGGTGCCCATTGTAAATGTTTTCATAAAAGATTTCCAAACTCTTCATTTCTAAAAAGTTTCCAACTTAGTTAGGAATATGTATGGTCTCGTCAGGGGTGTATTTGCATTTGCAAATATCTGTTAAGTTGAACTTTTTTGTTGGTATATTACACTGTCTTTTTCTCTACTACATTTTTGTGTCTTTCGCAACCATCAGATATTATGTATGGTCTCGTCATGGATAAACTTGCATTAATTTCAAAATATCTGTTAAACATTTTTTTGGTTGTATATTTAACTGTTTTTTTTCTCTTCTACATTTTCCGTTTCTTTCGCACCCATCAGATTCGGAATGTTTTGACGCGATGTTGTAATACTGATACATCCAGTCTGGACGGTGCTGAAACAAGTAATGAACAAGAGGTAATTCTTAGAGTTATTGTGGGCTTTTGTACATTCCTTGTCTAGGTCAATGTGGTTTTCCCTGTTAAGGTATCTTTTTCCCATTGTGTTTCTTTGATGATCCCCTACACTAGACTGTCTGGAAATATAGAGTTGTTATCTTCAGTAGCATTTATAGAGTTAAAACAAACAAAATCAAGTTAAAGTAAGTTAAAATGTAATAAGATGCTAAGACTGGATTTATACAATTTTTTAAAAATAAGGATTAGTTGATTAATTTATTTGATTGTTTGTTTGTTTTAAGAACCCATCTACGCACTCTTTGAATGGAGAGATCCTCACTGATCTTCAGTCTGTCGATTTAACATCTGAAGTTGATGTTAATGCTGGCTCAGATATCAAAGACGTCAGCCATAGGTCATCTGAGATTAGCGGTAAGTCTGTCACATTTGAATCCCTCTTCAGTGTCTTCAAGGTCACCTGGGCTAAATCATATACACTTTTTAGAGATTAAAATATTAAAAATATGCTAGTATTAGTCCATTCTGGGATGAGTATAGGGGCTATACACTATTCCCAGGACCATGGGGTTGCAAATTGGTTAAAAAATACTTTGCTTGTTTCTAGGAAATAGCGATGATTTAAAAAAAACATCTTCCAGACATCCACTCTTGTTCGTTGCACTTTGAATAAGTTAATCGTATGTTTTCAGAAAACTGATATTGACAGTTCATATAATAGTTACCTCATATAAAAAAAATACACACAATTGTCTATAATCTGACAGCATTGTCATTGCACAAACATTATTGCTGGGATGATAAACGAAACTTCAATGAATATTTTTTACCTGCTTATCTTACAGCCACGCCCTCTGGCGACGACTCCAGCCTACAAGTTGCCGAATCAACAGGAGAGACAACTCCAAAAGGTTATAATTTTCTTTGAAACGATGGGGTTCAAAACGCTAATCAAAATTAGTAAAATCTGATCTGTTCAATTTATAATGTTTGAGTTCAGTGGGTTACCTAAATGAATTCTTAATTACAAGAAGTATAATTTGAAAAAAAAATGTTATATTCTAGTTCATTAACCTGCCAGTTTCTGCTTGTATTGCAGAAGTTGTAAAATCATTGCTGGGTGAATTGATCGAGAGAGTCTGCCCAGATCCGAAAAGTAAGTATTTTGTTCACTCCCTGGCTATACTAGACACTTGATACAAGAAAATGAAGAAATTAATTCAGAATAAACCTAACTGAAAAATCATTGATATACTATGGTCAGATGTAACATTTTCATTGGGCCTACATACCAACTGATAATTGTACCACTTTGTCTTTTGGCCCTGTCTTTAGAGAAAAAAAATCTTCTATTGATATGGATATTTGGAATTTTAACGATTCTCTGTTAAAATGTCAACTCATTTGTATTTTCTGGTGACTTGCTCTGCACAAGCATGTATTTTGCTTTTATCAGAATTTTTACGCTTTTGCCTAACCCGTTTCCGTCCTCCAAACCAACGAAAAGAAATATATATGTATTTGATTTATGGCCTATACTCAAATACATGTTTTCAAATAATTGTATACATGTATGCCCACCTATAGCCTAATCCTTTATATTCTTTCAGAAATAGTAAATTGTTGTCACACCTTATATGTTAGATTGAGACTTGCCTTTGTTATTTCAGAACTAGTCAGACCAATACTAGATGAACTCGTGGACAAAGTGGTTTCTAAGCAGCCAACCGGTAAACCTTTGTACAAATCATGTGTTTGCAATTAAATATTTAGCATGTCTTCTCGATTATCCTTTTTACCTAATCAGAAAAAAGGTCGAACAATGACGGAAAATCTCGTATATTTATTCAGATACTTTGAATTGACGTTTCAAAAACTGTAAATAAAAAATCTTTAGAGGACATAAAATAAAAAGACACCATAAGTTTGTTAAACTGCCTTAGTTTTAAGAAGTTGCAAATAGTCTTCCAAGCAACTGAAGAATCGAAACAACTTCACTCAGATAGATGGCCATCTGAAAGAGGTTTAAAAAATTTCATCATTCAAACGAAATTATTTCAAATGTTTTGGCAAGCGGAATTTTCAAACAAAGTTTACTCACAGTAAAAAACATATACATTTTCGTCCTTTTCTGCAGTTTTCAATTTGGTAAACCTTACGCTTGCCATATAACATAATTGATAAAAAAATTGGCAAGTATATTATTTTATTAAAACATGTTGTTGTTTTTCTAGATGCTGATATACCTACTGATGTCATTGGTCCAAAGGAAAAGGAAGAAAAAGTGTCAAAGGTATGTCTCAATTATTCTTCGAAAAACAACAAAATATCGGACATTATATTTGTGCTCTTACATTTATACATTTTTCTCTAGTCTCTGAATAACATTTTCTGTGTTAGACGCCTTGTCACGTGCATTGTTTTACGTTTCATTTTTGATTTGGTTAAAGTAAACTGCTCACTAAACCATATTTTTATGACAATCATCAAACAGCGTATTGATATTGTTTTATTCTGAGATTGCATTCGTTGTCTCTCCAGCTGGACATCTAAAGTTCGAAGTACACTTTTAATACTTGCATATTTAAGAATAACTTGTTTAAGTGGCATTTTAGAAGTTGTAGATGATCAAAACAAGTGATAACACATTTTTATGGATGTCAA
>JAVFBW010134384.1:0-13467 GCA_034783835.1 Mopalia ciliata
CCCCCCCCCCCCCCCCCCCCCCCCCCCCCCCCCCCCCCCCCCCCCCCCCCCCCCCCCCCCCCCCCCCCCCCCCAGGGGCACTCAAGTCGAATAAACACTTTTGTATAATCCTGTGTAGTCATTTCGATATAGTTTTTTGTTTTGTCCTTCTGGAGCAACTCAATGAATTTCCTATTCGCAGATTTCCCTGTTTGAATAATACCAATTAATACCACAGTATGCCGGGCCATACACACGGCACACATTATCCGATCGATACAATGTATTTGATGAAATATTCACTATCTAACCTAGCCTGTTACCTGTTGTCAATAGCCCAGATTTGTCTTCATGAGTACCAGCTGGTTTAACAAACAGTTTTCCATTTCGTTTTGTCCGCCGGTCCTTTTGTCTTTTTAATAGAAGATAGATTTTTTCACGTTTCTTTTGGTATTATACGTATGTTCTAGACACATATATAGTTTTACTGACAAGGCTTGAAAGCTTATCTCCTGCTTTCAACTTGCTGACGGTGTTAGTGGCTCCCAACGTTGCCTACAGGCTTAGCTATCGATTGCCGAACAATTTCGACAAACTGGCCTTCGTTGATACAGGACTACGACTCATTATTTTTCTCCTGAACGGGAAGGCAATTAGCCGGGCCCGAGACTCTTCTCACACAGTTAATTAAACAGGATTTTCTTCAGCTGACTTGAACCCTGTCCCGAGCCTACTTGCCAACGTACTGTTGATATAATGAGCTATTTCTCTTCATTATTTCTACACAAGGTCCCAATAGCCGCTCAAACGAATCGCGCTCTAAAAACGCCACTTTGACTTTTCCTTCCGCGTAGACATTCGCGGATCGCGGTTTGTTTTCTAAAAGAGCCAATTCGCCAAAGTAAGCACCTTTGGTTTTTCTCGCGACTTCTTCTTCCTTGCCAGAATTTCCGGAAATTGTGACTCTTATTGTGCCACTTTCTACAAAATAAACTCCGTCAGCGTCGTCTCCTTGGCGAATAATTGCTTCATCCTGATAAATTTTGGGTATCAGAGCGTCCGCAAGGTTCATGCGCTCGTAGGATTCCAATGATTTCAAAATGGGAACATTCTCTAAAAGTTCTTCATACATTTTCCGTTTCTTAAAGGCACTCTTAAGCACAATCCTGCGAAATGAATTCCGATCCATGGCCCATACGGTGCCTTCTGTTTGAGCCACAATCGTTGCCGATCTCGGCATGTTATACATAAGAGCTAATTCCCCAAAACTGCCACTATTTTCAAACTGATGAATTTTTTTATTTTCTCCGTTCACTAGCACAAGGACATCGTAAATTCCGTCATCAATCACATAGAAATTATCCCCGTCATCACCTTGGACAAGCACTTGCTCACCTGGTTCAACCGCTTTTTCAAACATGGCATCCACAACATCCTGCATCTGGTCAGAATCTAATGAGCGAAATAAGAGAATACCTCCAACAGCTTGCATAAGTCTCTCCCTTTGTCCGTCTGTTTTCGGATGCACAACCTTTTCGTCGTCTTCGTCGTCCTCTTCTGGGTCGTAACGTTCAGCAGATACCGAATGTCGTCGAGCGAATTTGCTTTTTTGAGTCTTTGGTCTAAATTGGGAAGGGTCTGGCTCTCCAGCCTCCTCGTCGTCTACAATGATATACATTGGTATCGACTTGGGGCGCCTGGTTTCACGTATTTTGGTAAAGTACTCCACGGCGAAATCATAAATATTACCCGGCCTTTCGCGTAATACAGACACCGTGAAATCTCTCAGCAAGTCACCGAGCCCTTCTGGAATTTCGAAATTCATTTCAGCACAAGGCATTAAGCGAATGAAGAATTTGGACTAATCTACAGTTAGAAATGTTTCAGAAAGATTTCTGCATAAATACTAGGATTTTGTTCCCCTAACTGTCAGACTAGTGAAGATAAAGCACAAATATAACTGGGAAATCCCGGCAACACTGGCTAAGTTTATACTCATTCCATCACAGTTTATGCATAGAGTCACGGTACATCCGCTCTGGTTAAAAGTCTCAACAAGGAGAATGCTGGCAAATACCCCGGCTACATCCAAATGCCATTCATTATTAAGAGCTCTCACTAACGCTAGGGGCACTTTCGCTTTTTGAAAAAATCACATAGTAAAATCCAGAGCAATTGGTGTTGCTTTTTTCACCGATAGTCCGATAAGACTAGCTTCATGCCCCAGCACATTTAGTAAATAAATCCGGACTACCTGAACCACAATGAAGTGCTAGCGTTAACCTAACTACTTCCATACAATGATCCGACCTAAGCCGAGGCTCACTCGCTAGAAACTGCTGGCTGAATTTAACTTGCACAGACAGGGCGCAATCGGCGATCGGCCGGCGGGCCAATGGGAACAGCGCAGATGGCTTGGAGGGTCGAGATCGATTGGCAAGAGACAGCAAAGGCCTGTTTGTGCTAACAAAATAATTACGTTCATATGCAGGTAGATAGTCGCAGAGTAAATGTTATTGACCAGCCAATGGTGGGCGTGTTTATAGCATTCGATAGCGTGCGTCATTATACATGTACGTATGCTTAATTATGTGAAGTCGCTCACACGCAAAGGGTATTCGTAATATTAGGATAGATTGATATAATATGACTGATTATTCGATGCCAAAACCTTATCCCACGAACAAAAGGTATAACATGCAGAGAATATCTCTCATTAGATGCTGCTTGATATTTGAAACCAAATAACTGCTGTCGTGTATGAGAAGTACAAATCACATATACAAACCGATTTTATCAAACACAATTAGCTTAATGCATAAACCCGTTGCTGTACATCAAATATATCAAAATAAGTGAGAAATTCTAAACAACGTTAATATACTATGAATATCTTTCTTTGGTCTTTTTTATTTTAATTTCAGCTTTTGTACAATCGTCATGAAAGTATGTGAGCATGACAACTACAACATTTGTTGATCCTGCTATCATTTATGAAAGTTGATTTAATTATTTAGGTATCACAATTTTGCGAGATTAACTCTCACTTTCCAATAAACCCCTCCTTAAATGCCCAGTTGTAATATCAGAATGACTTCAAATAGAGGCATACATTAGAGTAAATAAATAGGTAATAAGGTAAATACTAATTACATTTTTATTGTTTTATTTCTAATGTTATATTCCTTGCGAACTAACAAATGCCTCTAAAAAAAAGGTAAAATAGAGGTTTCGATTAAAGGAATTCTCGCACTTTTGTACAATATGAATAAATCCTTATAAAATTTATGAAGATTTGAGTCTGATCTTCGTCAATAGCTGAAAAAATATAGAATACAAGTCCAGAGACTGTAATTATATTTATGTGTAGCACATATATATGTAACCTGCGTTTACAAAGATATGTGTACCTAAAGGAGCATATATATAAATTTATAGACCAGTCTATATTGATTAATCTGGGTAAATAGTTATTGCAAGGACTTCAAAGAAAACTTAACTACATAAAGGTTTCTTTCCTTCCACTCAGAGCTACTTATTCTTTCTTGAGAATTGATTTCATCGATTAAAAACATAGTCTCTCCTTTTATTTATTGGCCGGTGTGCATGGTACCCAATCAACAGACGTTGCAATTAATGGATGGATCTAAAGGTCCTTTTTGAGCCTTATCTACTCGGGCATATATTCGGTTGAAGACTCGTTGCGACCATCGTGTTTTTTATTGTTGCGATATCGTGTTTGTGCTATATTCAACGGTGCGAGTGGTTATTTCGATATTATAGCCTGTTATAGTTTCATATACATTCTGACTGGGGGTAGTTTGTTTGAAGAGTAGCAATGTTTTTTTTTTACCTAGCACGGGAGGAACATAACCTTTCCAACAGCATCAAAACACCTCACGTTTTATGGTTTCGCAATTATTGACACGCCGCCATATAAATGAAGTACCCTTAAGCATGGAGGCACCCTAAGGGCTGTTTGTGTGAAGAGTAGCAATGCTGTCTTTATTTAGCACTGGAGAAATATCAACTTTCAACGTTATGGAAACGCTTCACATTTTGGGTTGTGCTAGTGTCAACAATTGTCGGAATACACCGCCGTCATATAATTGAAATGACCTTAAGCGCGGCATAAAACACTAATTAATCAACAAAAGCTGCCTTAATTTTTCGCTCTAGTAAGATTAATTTTCCAACATTAAATAATTTGCGTGTTATGGTAACTATTGTTGGAATAAACCGGCTTCTCATAACTATTATTCCAATGAGCAAGACGCTAAATATCAATCAATCATGAAAACGTTTCTATTCTTGTAAGAAGTTTGGTACAATGTGAACAATGGCCGCAACAAGCTTTCATATAAATATGTAGGATATGGATTTTCTTTGAAACCAGGAAACGCTTTTTAGATCTGCATCACATGATGACTATAGTCAGTTTATTTTATTTTCATATAAACAATTCAACCTATATTTTGTGTCACCAAAGATTTCATTATGAGCAGTATCTCTGGGCAGTTTCTTTGTTTGACGGATAATCCCAAAATGTTCTTTGATACTAAACAGTGCTATTGATTTCTGTAGTAGCATGAACGTCATTGTCAATGTATAAAAATGACGCTGCATTATTTATTGGCATGAGCTTTATTTATACTTTATATGTATTCAGTTGACATCAGGTTGATATTCTTTTTATTTTCGGGGTAAGCATGTTTCCATCCTTGACATATTAGATTTGCTAAGCACTGGAGGAACCAAAGCTAACATTTCATATCTTATGATTGTGCTACTGGGGCTATTAATTGTTGGGGTACAGGTTCATCTCGGAAGTACAATACCCTTCAAGCTGGCGTTAAATATCATCCAATCTTCGGTCTTTGCATGTTGAATCCAATGCAGCCTATCTGTTAATAAGATACTTCGTAATTATCAATCCAAGTTCCCATATTTCTCAATTCTATATTTATTTATATCTATATACTGGCGGGTAGTAGGGGGAGCTTCATGTTTTCCTGGTGCTCCCAGAGCTTGTCGTGTTTGGGTTGCATGCTGTTATTGTCCTGTATTTGTCCGGTCTTTGTTTGTTGCTAGTGATGTCAAGGGTGATTTCCTTCGCCAATTGGACTGGCACGTCGTCTTGTAAGTGAAATACCCTTAAGTACGACATTAAACCCCAATCAATCATTTCTACTGTACTGTACTATAATATTACTTTAGTTAAATAACACAAAATCGTCTAATAGGATATAAAAAAATCTGTATACATACATTAATTTTTTATAAGATACCAGAAATTAAATGGTGAGTTTTCTAGACAATCTATCATATTGGTTCTTTGATCGTTCGCAGTTAAATAAGTAATGTGTTTGTTACCATTTGTCATAAGTAAAGCATTTTAATGGCTTGTCAAAAACAAAACCAGTCTGCCTTTGAGAATGAATGAGCGCGAGCTTTATTTGTAAATCGTCTGATAAATATTATGTTATGAACCACAATAGGACACATTCGTTCTTGCAAAACTAGTCCAAGCATTATGCACATACAATAGAAATAACGTTGTTCCTATAGGGGCAAAGTTTTAATGGCTTTGTTTTTCTCCGCGTATTAAGCCTGTTTCCCCCCAGTGAAATATGTTTTCATTAAGCAGACTGGCCTGAGCATTGTGAGCACACTGTAGAAATAACATATTGTATGTACGAGCAGGAGCAAAGTTCTAATCGCTTTATGTTCCTTCGCATAAGCCTGTCGTTGTCCTATGAAAGATTTTGTCATTAAATATTTATGCATTGGCTCTCTGTGCTGATGGTAGAAGTCCTGGAAGGAGATCAATAGTATATCAACCCTAACGTATCATTCACTCTAGCCACGTCCCATCTTCATGTGCTTGGTATACGAAATGTTAGTCAATATCGATAAATAGCTCTATAGAGCATAATGCATTAGGGCTAATAAGCGAACTATACCACAGTACTCTTCGCAAGCAGTCCCGTGGTGGAGTGCTTTGAGAGAGCCCTTAATGATTTAGTGATAGATTTTACTCTCCAAGTCTGTATGAGTATTCCTAAGGTGCCTACATGGGAGTGAATTCACTATTTATTATATTTGGCGAAGAAAAGAGGACAAAATATTGTGATTATTTGTTTGGGGTGTATATAGTACTTTAGTTACCAGGACTACCAACGGTGACAAAAGAAATACAAAACAAAATATTTGTAAAATACAATATCACAGGCGAATTGAATTACACTAACTCATTTTCTTGAAATGTTGAATTAACCATTGAACAGTCTTTCAATTTTCATATCTGCATTAGTTTTTAAAATAACTGTTTAAATATTAAATGCTCTGAGATTGAAAATAAGAACAATAGCAAGTAGCAATGCTGTCTTTACTTAGCACTGGAGGAAAATTAACTTTCCATCATTATGAAAACGCTTCCCAATTTGGATAGTGTCAATTATTGTTGGAATACACTGTAGCTTTAGTAAAGTATGTCCTCGCTGATATGATATAAGGTCATACGTTGTACATAATCTAGGAGCAACGCAAACGCAATTTAAACGACCAGTCTCCACGAGTTACCCATGAATTGATGATAGGAATTTAGTGATGGTTAATTGGCTAGCAGATTAATAGCATATATTTTTCCCAACTGCTTGTTTAGACGTAAACGGTATTAACGGATAAATAACTTCTGGGTGTGTTGACGAGCAACGTTTCAAAGCAGATTCTAGCACCATTGTCAAGCCAACGCTGTCACTAAACCAAGAAGTTTTATATTCAAAAATACCTTGTTATGTTACTACCACCCCTGCTTCTAAATGCCACTCAAAAAAGTTATATGGTTGTTTAAAATTGGATGTAATGTCTCCCTTTTGATGACTTCATCGTCTTACCCTGACTTAACTGCATACATAAACTGATCTTCTCAGCGACTCAAAGCCAAATATGCTTTAATGCTAGGAAATCTCCTGCGTTAACCAAATAGTTCTCAGAGCACATATATCACAGATATCTTCAACCTTATTACACTATCGGGATATCACATTGTTAGCATATCGAAAGTTGTAAATATGCTAGATAACTTTTATTTTGAGAAGATTACACCACACCAGTAGCCTACTATCTGATTTTGTATCACAGTATTGACGAGGAACACTTGTTGTTACTGATATTGCAATAATCAGACAGCGTGCAAACCCAATCGGAAAACAATATGCCTGCACTGTTGACGTGAATTGCAACAAAACAATCACAAATTACAAGACAAACCCAGAACCTACAAATGATCTACATATGCATTTTCCGTTCTTTATGGGCTACATCAAAAATGGTGTACATTAGTATTTTCTATTCATTAGGGGCTACATAAGGACAAATGATATGCCTCACGACTTTTCGAATTGGGCTGCTTCCTGTAATATAGCATTGGCTGGAGCTTTTTATCTACTTGTCTTTGAATCATAATATCAACAGGGAGACCCGTTTTTAAGAATATTTTTATAATCAGGCGTGCAAACACAATTAGAAGAAATAAACCACCCTCAACGTTAATCGTACAATATGACAGAAGACGCAAAAATGGTGTACATTAGTATTTTCAGTTCATATAAGGGCTATATGAGGACTAATGATTTGCACCTCGACTTTTCACACAGGTTTGCTAATCTAATATTACGTGGGTCCTAAATAATTATCGGGTTTAACACAAATGGTGCGATTAATGCTTATGTCTTATAAACTTTGGGGTTTCGTCCCGGTTGGCCAGCGTAGTTAGGCACAGAGCAGTGTAAAGTGGACTATCCGTCGTCATATAAGTGAAATATTCTTGAGTACGATATAAAACCACAATCACACAAACAAACATACAAATATAAACTTATGTTCGACTAATAATAGACAGATGCACACGACACGTAAGGCCTTAATAAGGAAAACGTTTAAATCAAGTGCTTTTAAGAAAATAAACATTGCGTTCGGTGACCCATAGCTTCTGTTGCCTTTGCGATCTGATCTGTTTTGGCGTCAAGTGTCTTATTTCTCAGTGATTTCAACTGTGGTTTCATTCACTAATTGATCTCGCAGGCTGTCGTATAAGTAAAATAATTTTAAGTATACTACATAAAAACCTCAACAAACAGACAATCTAAAGCAGTCCGAAGGGGCTGCCGTAGTCAGACCAGAACACAAGACCTGCTGTATTAATTCTACTGCCCTTGATCAGAGCCTCTGTGTACACCACAAAAGCATGTTCGTCGGTTCATTGACAATCTCAAACGCCTGGATACGACTAAGCATGTTCCCAATCACGCCCGTTAGTGGAACACATTAAATCGCTTAACTTGCATTAAGCTGCAATTAGGGAATTCTCTACACGCTTCGTAATTTCAGTGCTGGGCGTGAAAGATGAATTATTCACGGAAGCAATTAGGATAATACAGATAAATGTTCCGAGCACATGCAACCAGGACTATACAATAATGAGTAATGTCAGGCTTTAAAGTTTCACTAGCAGACGCTTTGGCTGTTAATAGGTTGGAGAGTGGTTGGTTGCAACTGGTGCTATTTGGAGAAAGGTGTCATACAGATGGGTGTCATTTGCCCTTTGTACGCTGAGGTTTTGTTTTGTTGAACAAAAATGGAAGACACGCTTAGATACATAAATAGCTGAACCTTGGCACTAGATTTATTTTGTTTCGTCTGTCTCGTAAAGCCAGATTAATCCAATTGTTCCCCGTTCTGGGACCGATTACTCGAAGTGCTATTAAATTTAATCCGCCATTAGATGACTTCACTTCACGTGGAAGGTTTATCTCTACTCCGCTATTAGCGATTCAATTTTGTGTTAGCGACCAATAGCCTTTCGAGCAACTGACCCCTGTTCTCGAAATTGGAACAATTTTAAGATAGCATTGCGTGCTAACGTGTCATCAGTCGCTGGTCAATATAACTCCAGATATAGTGAGCTGCGGGTGCAACACGAAGCCGGTTCGCTGTTGTGTCTTGTACAGAAATTGTTTACTGAATCCTGCTGTTCAACCTGCGTTTGTCTGTCATTTTATCATTGTTGGTACCAGTGACGTCATGGGTGGTGTCTTTTACACATTGTTCTTGCAGACTGCTTTTTGGTTAAACGACGTAAGCCCCCAACAAACAATCGATTTATGGATTCTTTTCATTGCACTTTTTCGTATCTTATACGATGAGTAGTTCATTTAATCTTTAACTCATTGATTGGCATACAGACCTAACGTCTGTTGGGCACATTTATCTGTTTGTTCAATGCCCTCTGACAGGATATTATGTTTTAATTATGTTCATATTGGCCTTACTTAGCAGGGCAGTGCATACATTTTTTCATCTAGGATAATTCACCAAGTGTTATAATTCGTATTCTATTCACCATTTATCATTCCTTCATTATAATTTAAATTATGGGATTAATCAAGCACTGCAAGACCCTTTACATTTTAATACGGTTGTGTTCAGGTTTCAGTTAACTTGTAATTGTCATAAAATAAGGACATTACACTCGATAATTTTGTTGTCTTTTAGAAAGTTAAGATTAAACTAAGAAAGGGTTCTCCAAAAATATAGAAAATACTGACATTACACTTGACTCGGCACCGAACACCATTTGATTTTTAGATCCTGCTCACATCTATGTAATGACTTTTTCTCACTGATTATTCATCCATTTGTAGCAAAATACAAATAGGGAAAGTTCATGACCAAACACAATTACGTCTGTAAAGAAACTTCCGTGGTTTTTAAAAACTCTCAATCGATTTGATTGTTACAAGACACGCCATTTAGTCATCAGCGAAAAACAAGCTTCTGCATTCTGTCCATTGGAAGAGCAAATCGTCTTTTTTTGGTTAACTAATGTCTAGTTCTAGATATCCGCCCCTTTCTGTTAAGCTGTTAGTAAGAGATTATATGCCGTTTAGTGTTTTTTTAGTTTAGTTGAACACGGTGATTGTGTTTGTGTTCTCTTTATACGTTGTCAATTTGTTCACTTATTTTACCAGGCGTGTGTCCTGTACTTGTCTTATACCGTGCCTTTGTTGAAGCTTTCCCAGCGCGGAGGGATGGGAAACAGTTGACCTAGTGCTCTCGGGGCAAAGGTGCAACTGAAGGTGATCGCTTTGTGGCGTATTTGTAATACGTCCTGTAATACAGTCGGGCACGGTTATAACCTGTATAATGACATAGAAACTCAAAATACAAAACCATTTCGTGTCAAACTCCATGTTAAAGAGTTCGCTTATATGCATATCGTTTAAAGGAATAAATAGCATAGCATCATTGTGGTTTTTACAATCCTTACATTCAATAATCGCATAAGACAGTTTTGTGATGGCCGCAGCATGCTTCTGACTGTATTCAGACAAGTCCGATCTCAGCGAGGACCCAGCTGTGTCGTCCTGAGTTTGCATGTCTTCCCTTTCTCTGTTGCGATAGGTGTCCTGTATGATTTCCTCCTGCATTGGGCTGGCACGCCGTCGTATGAGTAAAATAACCTTAAGTTTGGCGTCAACCCGCAATCTAACAAACAAACCAATATTGTGCTTTCTTTTTACTCATTTATATAGTTATATACCTAAACGAAAGATGGCAATCCATTCAAACACAACAGTAACCTGATGGTACTTATCAATGATTTTTGTGACTTAATTCGGATGTATAAAATGTGCATTTTAATATGCGCCATGCTATACAGTTTACGTTCTTCTCCATTGAATCAGGAGCCCGCGGGCGTCGCTTAGTCCTAGCGAGTGAGCTTCCTAAACTGAACCTGCCTCGATTTACCGTTCACTGGATCGAGTCCGCCGGTCGACCATCAGGTATAAGAGCGAGTCACATGTTGTCGCTCCGGTAATCGCGGGGCTGGTTTTTACGAGGTTTCGTCCCGGTTTTCCACCGTAATAAGGCAGTGTACAGTGTGAAGTAAACAATCTGTCGTCATATAAGTGAAATACCCTTGAGTACGACGTTAAACCCCATTCAATCAAACAAACAAAACAAACAATGTTGTTACGTTTCGAAACGGAACATAAGTATCGATCATTAGCAAATGTAATCGATGTCCCTGTGAATAAGTGTCGATCATTAGCAAATGTAAACGATGTCCTTGTGAACCCCTATATCGGGTATTCAAACCCCACACCACGTTAACATTTTCATAATGATACTCCCGTTTTTAAGGTTTCACACATTATAACAGCTAACATCCGTATAATGGTTATTCAGGAAAATCAATTGAATTCGCTGCAGATGTTTATATCGAAACCAACGAGCTTGCAAATTACAGGTTTGTTATAATTAATACTTCTTGGGTTACGTGTTACATTAATATACCACATGCTGTTGACTTTTGAATTTAAATCATGCGGTGATTGCGTTGCTTGTTACATGTTACAAAGGTGTGCTACCATAATTCGACCAAACTTGTTATTTCCCATTTGTAGAGCGAACCGCAAACTAGGCTTAAAACATTTCTCCTGTAATCAATCCTGCAATATCGAAGCGACATCAACAGAGCTGAAAAAATGCTTTGTTTGCGGATTGATTTTGCGATTTTGAATCAACGAAGTGTGAACAAAAACGCATTATCCCCAAGTTTAATTTACCGTGTTTGGCTTGTTTATGATACTTAGCCGTTTAATCTGAAAATCAATGGTGTAAAAAGGATCAAACGTGTTGAAAACTTAACACAATCCGATCAAAAATATTATTAAAATTAGCAACCTGTTACGTTCTTGTCGCGCTGTTTCACATCTGATATAATCCTATAAAGACCCCCATGACGTCAAAACGCATGGCTTGACAGTGTTTCTGGTAATAGGTTAGGTTAAGTATAATTATTTATATAAGCCGTGAGCCTAGCTAATTCCATACATTGACTAATTGGTATACAAAATCCAAAACCATTTAAATCAACAGTGTAAAGTTTTAAGAAAAATATAACAGGGAGATGCACAAAAATGATGAGTTAAAGCGATACTCTGGGCTTCAATAAAATGCATATAGGTAAACGGGCATTATTTCTTGTGTTCAATTATGCTCACTAATTTTGTAATAAAGCTATATCAATTTTAATTGGATCTTAAACAATGGGTTATGCTCAAACTACAGTTAAATTTATCCACACGGCCATTTTTAGGTTCTTTTATCATTAAACAAAAAAGCTTCACAAATATTGATCAATCAAATATCTTTCTACAAAATAGGTCCCTACGACACGAGACCTGCAGAGTCGACTATTTAAACCTTTGACAGTTCATACCAATGACCTATATAGGTCAACAGATTCACACATGTAATTTGTTTTACACATGGTTGCGGATTTAAATTTTTCTCATGGCAAAATAACAATATTGCCATGAGCTTCAGAACCAAGGCGAAACCTAGACCTCGCTTGTTGTGGTGTGTCGACCCCCTCCCCTCATCACCACCACCACTACTCAACGCTTGTAACTGCGCTAGTTACGTTTTACGCCAAAATACCTTGACAGTTCAAGCTACCTTCTTAAGCCAGGCATAAGTAATCTAGCCATTCTGACCCTCTGGCTAAGGGCAGTTTGTTTGAAGTGTGGCAATGCTGTCTTTACTTAGCACTGTGCAAAAATTCATTTTACAACTTTATGGAAATGCTTCACATCATGGTTGTGCAAGTGTCAATTATTGTTGGAATACACCGCCGTCATATATGTGAAATACCATTAAGCACGGCATTAAAAACCACTCAATCAATTTAACCATTATGTCGGACGATACTCTGTTAATTCATAGCACAATATTTCCTTCTCTATATTATTTTCCCCTGTATTAATCGCATATACATGTTACATTGTGGTACAGGACGGCGTACCCATGCTGGAGATATAGGTGACCCGGAACTCAAATCTAATACTGGAGTATTAGACACACACTGAATATATCCGACTATTCTGATTTTTGTTAGTATGCCGATCTACTCATTTATATCGGGCTGAAGGTTACTACAATTATATAACGGGGATATGAGTTTGTCTGTATTATGGGTAGAGGAAATCACACAAAACTCAAACGTAAGCACAGCGAAAAGCTTACGTCAATGTCAACAAGATTGATTCATATCTTTTTATTATGCGTTGAAGGACAAAGTTCAAAGTTAAAATAGCGGACACTGCTAACATGAGCTTGTTTTTTCAAAAGAGGTATCAAGAGTTGTCTCCCATTGTCAACAATGTATAACCAATAATTTGTTTCTAATGCATTTTAAGAGCTGCGAAATTAATCATTAAAGCGACAAAGATTTTATTGGTTTCAGCTTCTCATGCAGAAGAGGTGGCATTGCTTGTTTGTTTGTTGTTTTATTGGTGTTTAACGTCATACTCAAGGGTATGTCACTTATATGACGACGGAGTGTCCACTTCACATTCTAAACAGCCTTATTACGGTGGAAAACCGGGAGGAAACCTCGTAAAAACCACCCCCGCGATT